>PVJX010016772.1:0-40315 GCA_004027295.1 Dolichotis patagonum | reverse complement strand
ATTACATATTGCCTTATACATAGGTTGTAATTTCTTTCCTAGAATAAATATTTTAATGTTTCAATATGTATATTTTACTTGTGGTTATTTCAAAAGAACTTAGTTTGATAAATTATTATGCCTCCATATTGAAAAATCTAGAAATGCAGAGCTAACCTACAGTGACCCTTCTGCAAAGTACTTTGGTTTCTGCAGGCAGCCAAGAGTAAAGGAGCCAAAAAGAAATACCATCATTTAACTCCCATACTTTCTTCTTTCGGACTATTTAACTTTCCATTAGCTCACTCAACCTGCTCAGAAGTTATCAGTAAGCTAAGTGGAAATAGGAACTTCTAGCCATTGAGTTCAATTTATATGCTCTTGTTTGAATTCTTCAGAGCTTTGTTAAGGAATTATGAACTGCAATTGACTCTTCAGTGATTACTGACATTTGGATAAAGGGACTTCTGTTAAATTCCACATAATCAGGACAACCGGCTTGCAAGTGTAAATTCTTTAATGGCTATGAAAATTAAATAAACTCTGAAAGAAATAAAGTGTCTGCTAATAAATTTTAAAGTCAATAATCTAGTAGATATTACGCTTAAAATGTTGCAAATATAAAGTGCTGAATCCAAAAATTGTCCAACATTATAAATCACTTTGCTGCATTAATTTTACAAATAATTAAAAATAGAACTTTAGCTATGTTTTTGAGAATAACAAAAAATTCTGTGCTAGAGAGAGCTTATGTACAGAAAACTAATATATGTTTAACATTATGGAAGGTAAGTATAAATACATGTAAATAATTTTATGAGCTTGTATAAGTTTTAGCAATTACATCCAACAAATGAAAGAAAGAATAAATGTACAGAGGGCTCATATTCAGTTTCAAGGTAATCTCTCATCCCTATCCAATACCTGTTGATCAGTACCCATTCTGTAAATTTGTAACTACTATGTCATCCAGAATGTTAAATATATTAAATTTCATTACTTACCGAAGCTTATTTGTCCCTTATAAAGGCAATTTCACCTTTTATGAAGGCCTATTAAAAATTATCAAATGTATATATAGATAATGACATTTAATAGCTCTGCTGCTAATTTGAGATAGATTTGCCTATGTGCCCACATTGATGAATTGAAATGTAGTTTAGATTTGCACATTTACATTTTGCAGAAATAGCCTGAACTCTGAGAGCAACCATGAACTGCAAATGGATACCGTCAGGCTACAGTTCCAATTTAAGACGGGAAATTGATAGGTTACATTTCTACTCTTATGTGCTTCAAAAATACTTATAATTAATAAAACTTGCACCATGTTTCTTTATTTTGGGAGTTAGGGTCCTAAAATTCTTCCTTCTGTCATCTCATGCAGCGAGTTCGATGAAATAATTGGAGAAACAACTTCTTAAGACTTCAACAGGGCTTCCACATTGCCTGACACTTTATCTGCACTTCTGTTGACAGTATCTGCTTCAATCTTCTTTAGAATTAAATCAATTCATTCATTTTTCACATTTGACTTCCAATTTTCAGAAATCCGAGTTTGTTTTCAGAGCTAACAGTTTTATAAGAATGTGAATTTGATAAAAGAAGAAAGGACAGTGAGAAAGCTAATTATTTTGGGGATGCAGTCAATTTACATATTATGGCCATTTGACATTCAGAGATAAAAAAGAGGGCACATAGCCTAGAAAAGTTTAAAAGGAGAAAAATTCCTATCCTAAACGTCCAGAGTCACCCAATGGCTTAGTGATCCTCTTCTCTAAGGCAGTAAATAGAGATTTATTTTATTCTTAAATTCTTAATGATCTTGCAAATATTGTGAGTCTGGAAAGGAACTATGGGAAAAAGGCAGGACAAAATAAATAACAGTAACCCTGATTGATGTACATTTTAATCCGGCTTATGAAAACCATAACCTAAATTTATGGTGCACTGATACATATAAGAGTAACACTGTATTTATTTCCTGGCTATTTTATTCTGACTCAGAACAAAGAAAAATATAGAAAATCTTCTACTACTGAGAATCTACAGATAAAAAACATCTGAGATTTAGCAGGAAGCGATCCTACTTAAGAGTGTTAAATATGTGTTTGTGGGTAAGTAGCTAATTAAAGACGATGTCTCAGAGGCAGTAGGTAGAATAGCAGCAAGCCCAGAAGAATTCAGTTAATGAAATAACAAGCCTTTAGGCCATAAAAGCTTGAGGCTCTGTATCACGAAAGTACATTTGCTCTTGGAATCAGTGAGACTCAAAATTATCTCACCGAGAGGGATCTAAATTGTAATTTCTTTGCAGAAGCCCAGTAAATATTTTTTGTAATTATTTTTTTCCTCCATAATAAATTTAACCCATAGTTTTCAATAAAATATGCCACACACTTATGAATATAATAGAAAAAGTTATTTAGTTTTCTGAGACAATTTTAAATATGCTGATGAAAAGGAAGCTGATTATTTGACCATGAAGAGTTCAAAAATGAGTTTCAGAATCACATATCAACTGTAGGTATTTTCTCCCAAAAATAAAGAATAATCATAATTATGGAGAGTGGACATATATTTTTTAAGTATAAGTGCAGAAGAAGTAAGGAAAATAAACTAGTTATAATAAATAAGAAGCCATTTCTAAGAGAAATTCCTACAATTGACACCAGGAAATGGGGGGAAAAGTAAAGTGTTCAGGGAAAGAAATTATAAAGATCCTTAAAATACTTAGAGATTCAGTGACTGATGGAGAAAAGAAACAAGTGCCTAAAATATTTGAAGAAACATTGGGCAAAGGCAGCTTGAAATATTGAAAAGCTTCTCCAAACAAAGAACAACGAGGAGCCTCAGAAAAGAAAATCAAGAGTCCACAAGACAGATCTCAACTAATGTCCTGAGAAGAAAACTCTGATGAAAACGGATCCGGTAGTAGTCCCCTCAAAGAAAGAGACACCCAGCTTCTCCTCACTGCTGGGATCGCTCATCAAGCTATTGTATCTATAGAGCACAATGAATAGGACATAGCAGCACTTAAACATTTTAAATGATGAATTAAAACAAACTGATGACATACCAAGTATCCAAAAAGAAAGAGGTTATAGAACACATTTTGATAGCAGTGAAAGAGTTAAATTTTTCTTAACAATTTCATTACTTTACGGCCCCTAAAATCAGTTTATATTTTTTGTAGGTTTAACATATTCACTGTTGACCAGTTCTTTGAGTATCTCAGGTCTATGCTCTGGGATGCTTTTCCTTCTTTGAAATGCATTTTTTAGGAATTGTGGATTTTGGTACCTATGTAAGAAAGAGAAGGCAGAAAGCTGCTTACTATAAACTGATGGCAGGAAAAATAACCAAGTGTTGTGCAAGGTGTATAACTCATCAAATATGAAGATTACATTCCAGAGACTTAATGTACAACAGTGTAACAAGCTAACAATGTTGTATACATGTAGACCTACAAAGAAACTAGATTTTATGTGTTTTAATTACTTACTAAATATATGAAATAATGCTAGCTAGGTGAATAATGACTACATTATTTGCTTTCTTGTAACAATTATCTTATAATGTAACCATATCAAAGCATGTTATAATACTTTAATGTAATTTTTAATTTAGCATATATATATATATATCAGAAATATGTATTTATCATATATATATAATATATATCTTATATATATATATTTGTTACCAGGGATTGAACTCATAAACTTGGATTTGCCAGGCAGGTGCTTATGCTGCTGAGTTAAATCCCAAGCCTTGTCAATTATATTTTTATGAACCTAAAATCTTAGTAAAATATTTATGAGATAAGGATAGTGTTGAACAGATGCTAAACATGACAGCAAAATATAAAACCTTAATCTGATAAATGGGACTTTAACTTATACTAGACAAAGGGTTGCAAGTTCACCTAAAATATTTGCAAATATTTTTACCAATAATAGTAAGTTGAGTTAGATGATTGGTGAATGTGCATCTATCTTTGAAAGATAGATATAGAATAGATATAGGTGGAATGTGTATCTATCTTTGTATACTCCGATATTATTGAAAGAGCACAAGGACTCTATTGATTTCAAATGCATAGTTATTTTCTTATATGTGCTAAAGAGTAATTACAAAATACTCTCAAAGAACATAGACAAAATAATATTTGATTAACCTGTCACACATTTTCTCTAGCCTAATTATCTTTCTATACTTTGAGTAGAGTGCAAAGAATGTTTACCTATTTTGTATAATCCCATTTGAATATGAATTTATAAATATCTGATAGCTTTGGGAATATTAAGTGTATTGAATCAGTCTAAATATATACTGGCTTGCATTCCATGTCTTCTATTCATCCTTCCTTAATTGTAATAATTCATGAAGACCACAGTGATTCCATAAATTGGAAAGCTCAAAAGTTTTTTAAGAGTACAAGTAGCCCAAGTTATGTAGTATATTTTTAAAACTCTAGTTATAACATACATCTTCACTTCATGTTCCTAACAAAATAGATAACAGTATGTAATCGCAATTTGCAATGATTTATATGTGATTATCTGAAATATATAGTTGTAGATAAATGAAACATCTAATTTTATTATTCATAAAGCATGATGAACATATTTTATAGCTTGTTAGTTTTTTAATACTTCCACGTGAACTCTTTCTGTTTTCCTTTTTGTTTAACTTTCTCTGACAACCTGAAAGATAAGAAATAATTGACTTATGGAGTAAAAATTTAATTTTCTATATTTGGTATTTAAAACTAGGCAGATCGGCCTTCTAATACAATGACCCTGGTAAGGTGCAAATGTTGAGGCAGTATTTTAGGGATACAAAGAAGAAGTGAATGCAATGACTTTTTTCTGTACTTTATCTAAAAAAAATCACTCAGTGGGTGAGAATAAATATGAGGTGTTTTGTACACAGGAGTTTTCTAGCTCCAAAGATGGAGAGTTTTACTAAATTTAAAAAAAAATAATGTATACCAATCTACATTTTCTCCACAGGATAATTAATAGAAAATTTTTCCCATGAAGAAAATCTTACATTCTTTAGATAACAATAGTAAACCATCTCTTTAGACTGGGAAATTACAGGAATTATCCCATGCAATTAAAACCAAGTATAGTCTAAATAATATATTCAAGATATAAAAATACATTGAGTTCAAGTGAGTTTGTCTCAGAACTGGAAGGTTGAGTGAATATTCATAATCAATGTATTAAATTCACTACTTCAAAATCTGAAAAGATTGGAAGATTATACTTATAGAGGCAAAAACAAAAACAAACAGAAAACCTAGCATTTGACAAAATCAGATTTCCATTCCTAACAAAAAGATCCACCAATTTCCTTAACTTGACAAGTGACATATAGCAACTTCTGTGATTATCTGAAATATATAGATAACTGAAAGATATCTAACAATGGATAATTAGAAATTTTATATATAATTCAGGAATCAAGCAGTTTATATACTCTTATTATTGTATTTAACATTGTGCTGATGCTATTGTAAACAAAATTTTGACAAGAAAAGGAAAAAAGAATTTTTTTTTCTTTAAGAAAATAATAAAATCATTTTAAAATGACATAATCATCCCTGTAAAACTTCATGGAATTACAGAAACAAGAAAAACCAAAGTAATAAATCTGTAGTAATAATAACTAAAGTTAAAAAATTGAAGAAAACTTCATGGAATGAAAGAAGATAAACAAGGGTAATAAACCTGTAGTACTAATAACCAAATACAGAAAATTGCAGAATACAAAATTAGTGTGTAAAGCTGAATTTTATTGTAATTATGAGCAGTCACCAGAAGCAGCATTCTTTAAAATGTCACTTGTAGGGTCAGGGATTTAGCTCAGTGGCATAAGCACCTACATGGTAAGCACTAGGTCATGAGTTCAATCCCCAGTACAAAAAACAAAAAATAAAAAACAAAACAAAACAAAAAAGTCACTGGTAGAAAACATACTCAAGGAAAAATTTGTGGGTGAACACTTTAGTATTAAATATTGAATGTTTATGTACTAAAACTGAAATATTACTGAGCAAAAACCTAAAAAATACCAAAATATTTTTTCTTGTAAGTCAAAACACTCAATATAGAGAAAGTGTCTACTCTCCTCGGATTATTCTCTAGCTTTTTGAAATTTCCGTTAATGCTATCATAGGCATTTTTAAGAGATTAATGAAGGAATTCAAAAATTTTTGTAGATAATTGAAATTCAAAACATTCAAATATTGTTGGAAAAAAAGATACAGAATTAATATGACTCGGTGTCAGACATTATTAAAATGCTATAGTTAAGACTCTGTAGTTCTCTTTAGGCTTAGAAAGCAATATATAAATCAATGAATATGAAGTTTAGAAATACACTATACATGTATGATCATTGTATTTTTGACAAATGCAAAGGACATTTGTAGATACATTAACATGTTCTTGAAAAGTTGCAATTAACATGGCCCAAAAAAATGTATTTTATAATTTGTAACACACACAAAGTAAAATTAAAATAGATCATACACAGTAGACATCCAATGGATCAATGAAAATAATCATGATAAATAAGAATAGAGATGAGTAAAAACACCAAGACTTATGCAATGTAGCAAAACAAAAATACTAAACTAAAAAATTATACATATATATTCCTACATAAAAAATAACAATGAATTGCAATCAGGAATCTAATTTGAGGAACTAGTGAAGACAATAAAACGCACCCAAAGTAGACAAAAAGGAGGACATAATAACAATTATGGCAAGGATTTTAAAAAATATGAAAGAAAAACAGAAAAAAATTAAAGACCCCAAATGCTTTTCAATGAAGTTACCCAAATACTATCTCCATGTTTCCCTGAAAATAGGACCTAGAAAATAGCCAGAAAATAGCCTGGAAAACTAGAGATGAAAAACGCCAGGTCCAATCAGCCTATCCTGGCCCTGCCTACCATCACTGTTCTGTTGCTTCATAGCTAAGGTGAGACAAGTAAGGCACAGATAAGATGATGGGGGCTGGCGGTTTTGATATCTAGTATTCAAGGATGATTATTTCTGATAAGGTCTTATTTTTGGGAAAACAAGATTATGCAAAGTTCCAAACAATTCGTTTTATACAGAGATCCAAGATGATGTTTCTGTTTAGAAATCGTTACTTACATGTAAATATTGTTTTTTTAGCATCCAAGGATCAATTGTAGCTATAATCACAAATAAAATTTTTTCTTTGATACTGTCAAAGGTTACACATTTATGAACACCAGAAACTGTCTGCATTCAGATCAGAAATTCAACTCCAGTAAGTACTAATGAAAAAAAGAACTGCCCATTCCACCTAATTCTTTGAACTAATTGAAAGAAGCAGAACAATTTTAGGCCTTTGGAAAGATTATGTCATTTTTTTTTCAGAAAATACACTGTCCTCTCTTTCAGTACATAAAAAGTGCAAACAGAAATGTAGCTATCAGCCATGTTCAACAGAAATCTTGTTTTGTTACATTGAAGATAAGATTTGTATTATTTCCTATTCACTTTTATATCTGAATCCTATGTATTCTACCAAAAGGAACTTTATAAGTAACTTCTTGCTTTCTTTAACAAGAATTTTATCACAGAATAAATGTATAATTTTATATCATATTATATATCTCCAGTAATCAAAATATTTTTAAATATCACCCTAATTCATGTTTTTCAATTTAAATTAATTTAGGTGGACATAAATGAAATCATTGCCAAAATAAAATAGGACAAATTTGTATTTTATTTGATTAAATAGATACATTGAATTTAACTGTTTTAATTAATAATTTCTTCTATACATAATATTGTCATGGTAATTTTCACAGTTGTCAGCCATAAAATGAAGATTGAATAAAATGGTAATTTTTCATCAGTCAATACATTCCAGAAAGTCCAATGTACATAATTATTTGTACTTTTTACATGATTTTAAAATTCTATGCAAAATAAAAATGGAAGATCTCTTTTCACCCATAAAATTTATCAAATTTTTCTGTGATATTAACTGATTTGAGAAAATATGATCCAATGTAATATATATTAAATTTATAAATTTGTATTTGAATTTTTATTTAATTTATATTAAAAAGTATAATTTTAATAGGGAAATAAGACATGTCAAATCTCTGTTAAACATAATCTTGAGAAACTATTGAATACTCTGGAAAAAGGAGCTGCAACCTTACACTTACTTAAATAAAAGCTTGCATTTATTTAAACAACACTGAATTTGTGGCATTAAAGAAATGGATAAAAGAAAATATTTGCCCTACAAACTCTTTATATCTAATACAAAATCTAGTCAGCTTGTCCTCATAATGGTAAATATGATGACAAGAGTCGGCAAACTTTGTTACTCACATGTAGAGATGGTGAGAAACTGCTGCCCAGAGACTGCTGGACTAAATTCTCTTCATGCTGGTTCGTCATGTAAATTTTTGAACCTCTGTCAACAAAAATAACATCTATTTTCAAAATTTAAACCACCACACATTTCATACATCTTAAAGCCCCACATAGGATGCTTCATTAAATCCTCAGGTATGGTGCCAGTGATTCTATCCTAGTCCCATATCCTCTACGAGAGATCATTTCTCTTAATTTTGCTTCAAGAGTATTTTGCTTCATCTGTATGGACTTACTGCTAGCATATATGTTTAAAAAGATGTTTTTGAATGATTTTGAAAATTATTAAACATATTGTCATAAAATCATAAATTATCTTTAAATCAATATTCTAGGTAACATTTTATCTTGATGCAGTACCTACTGCTATGTCTTTATAAATTATATTGGACAATATTTCATTTCATGAGTATATATCGTAGTGTTTCAGTAGATGATGTTATTAATTTGACTCATTAGAAAAATATTAGAAGAATCTAAATAACATATTCAGTTTCTCCCTGACACCATTTATTTTTAACCTTGGAGATTTTTCTCTTTTATAACTAAATATCCTGTAAGACACTTATTAATATTATGATTGCACATATTTTTAATTCTTACCATCATTATTACTGACCAAGTTTGCATATCTCTCAAGCCTATTTTCTAGATTGCATATTCTTTCAGTAAATGCTTAGTTTAGAAGTTATTTTAATTATTACTTAAATATGTGAATGACTGTGTATATGTTGGAAGAGCCATCTGGTTAGATTAATCTTTACATATAAGTTTAGAAAAATTACATCATCTTAGAAGTTGAACACTAACTTTTTAATTACTATTTCTTATACTAAAATAATTTTAATTCAATTTTATTTGACAAAGATTAATCATTTCTGGAAAAACTTTCTTCCAACATATATGGAAAAATAATGGCATTCCATTAAAAAAAAACTAAACAGAGCAAAACAAAACAAAACACAGAATAGGATATATAGGAATACCAATCAGCGCTCCCCAAAATACTCAGAACATCCCAGAACAGCAATGATGAATGCATGGCGCATGTACCACAATGGGTACACAAAGAGGTTCCAAGGCAGTACTGGAGCTTTGCAACACATAAGTGGGTTTTGGGTTGGAGTTTCAGCACTCATTATCCAAAAGGTATACCATCACCATCCACGGCACATACAGTGCTGCCAAAATCAAAGATCTAGGTGGAATGAATATATCACATGAAGTCAATAGATTTTTTTTAAAGGGGAAAAATAAGCATCAACAGAAAAATTGTACATTGATAGGGAATTTATCAATACTTCTCAGTAATAACTCTCATGATAATAGCCTCAGCTCCCCAATTAAAACACATTTTGGAAGACTGCATCATGAAACAAAATCCAACAGGCTGTTGCATTTAAGAAACTCATCTAATCTGAAAACATTTTCATAAACTAAAAGTCAAAGAATGGAAAACACTATTTCATGCACCAGAACCCTGAAAACATGCAGGGTTAGAAATTTTACCTAAAAAGTAAACTTCAAATAAAAACTGATCAGAAAAGACAACAAAAGTCACGATGTACTAGCTAAGAAAATAATACAAGAAGAGCTGGAACTTGTAAATTTATACATACTGAATACCCTTACCTCCATAAGACAAATACTGCCAAACTTGAAAGGCAAAATGAACACTGACATGATCACAGTGAGTGACTTTAATACTGCAGCTTCCCAAAGTGATAGATGAAGTAAAAAATTCATTAAACCAGGATCAGAGGTGGCCACATTGAGACCATATATCAGAGGAAAGATAACTTATTTAACAAATGGTGCTAGAACAGCTGACTAACTATCTGAGAAGATCATGACTGGACCTATAGCTCTGATTATGTATTCAAATAAAATCAAAATTAATCAAAGGTCTAAACATTAAAAAGGAAAAAATTAACTTACTGAAAGTACGTGAAACACCTGAAGTCACAGGTGTGGGGACAAAAAATTTCTGAACACAATTTCATTTGCACAAGGTAGCACCAAGAATAAATAAATGGGATTATAGCAAATTAAAAAGATTCTGCATAGCAAAGGAAACAAGCAGGAAGGTGAAGAGACAAGGTGAAGAATAAAAAATTTAGCTATTCTCACATGGAAGACTAATATCTAGAGTATGTAAGGAAAGAAACAATATCAATATTAATAAAATATAATAAAATAAAGTATTTTCAAAATCCTCAATTTAAATATTTTATAACTAAGATGAGAAAGAATAATCATAGTAATCATTGAAATTATAAATCAAGATAAAAATTGTTAATTCACACATTCATATACAGATACATTTCTGGCATATCAAACAATTGCCATAAAATTTGAGTGTTCTGCACTTGACAACTGATTGTCATAGCACAGTTTGCTGAAGAGGCTGTTTCTGTGTCAGTATCATGCTATTTTTTTTCTTTGTACCTTTGTAATACAGTTTGAAATCTGGAGCTGTGATACCTCCCGCTTTGCTCTTATTGCCTAGGATTGCACTTGCTATTCTGGACCTTGTCTCATTTCATATGAATTTAAAGATAATTTTTCTATTTCTGTTTGAAATGTTGCTAATATTTTGATTGTGACTGAATTAAATGCATACATCAGTTTTTGCAGTACGATCATTTTGAAAATGTTGGATCTGCCTGTTTAAGAACAGTGGATGCAGAGACGAGTGAAAGGAGACACAGCATAAAAATTTGAGATGTGTCACAGACATGTGCCATTCACCCACAAAGAATATAATCATTGTGTACTACAAATATGTACTGATAAAATTTATTTAAATAGATAAAAGAAATTTCATGGCAGTCCAAATGAAGGTTGTAATAAAAATAGTAGCTTGGGTCTTTAGTAACCTTTGAGTTGTTCTGTGCAAGATGTTGAAATTATTTTTAAACTGTCTTACACTGCCAATTATTTATTAAAGAAATCTTTTCTTTCATTGAGAACATGCTAATTATGATGGAAATAATAAAGGTAGGTTTCAACATTACTATACTAGAGATAGTTTTATTTAGATATATCAACTCTGATTATATTGCTTTATCAGTAAGATTTTCCCTGAAAATGATCATCCACTAGCTATATCACCCTTTAATGGAAAGAAAGAAAGCATTGAAATCAAAATTAATTTAAATTCTTTAAGCAATTTTCATCAGTTTTTGAAGTTTTTGTGATTTGTAAAAACCTGGGTGTATGTTACTGAATTATTATTGATATTTTTTTAAAAGTCATCTATTTGTTTTACCTTCTCAAGTTTGAACAGAAGTATAAACTGAAATGTCTTCAGGTTTGTCATTAAGCACAAATATCACATACATAGAATATGATGACTTCCAAAATTTTAGGACCTGAATTAGGAAGTGTCCCCATAATTCTGTGACACACATGTACGTCTTTACGTCATTCCTCTGTCCCCATCTGGAAATACTCATTCCAATAGGCACCAGTAAACAGTCCCACTTTCTCCACACAGTGCAAAATCATAGAGTGAATCTGTACCTTCCATCCATGAGGTTATAGACGTGGAAACCTCACACCACAAGCATCGCACTAAGTAGCAAATAGAGGTGTCCTTTCTTCTCCACAGGTTCCACCTCAGTCGACTCAACCATTAGTGCATAAAAAATATCTGGGGGAAAACTGCATCCGTAACTGACACGCACTCTTCTTCTTGTCTTCTGATTAAAAGAGCACAACATTGTGATTCTTTACATAACAGTTAATTGTATTCGGTATTACAAGTAATCTGGAATGATTTAATGTTCATGGGAGGATGTACAAGGATTATTTGCAAATCCTGTGCTATTTAATATACGTAATTTGAGCATCTGCTTAATTTTGTAGATGAGAAAGATACGGGAAACAACTTGACATGGACATGGAGAGAAAACTGTGTATTAGGAGTGCATGTATTTGTTTATTTTAAAACTTTTAATACAATTCTAATTACTATATTTGTTTGAAAGTTTTGAGCTGTCCAATTATTACAATATATATTTGATAAAATTATTCTCAAAAAAGCTATGACTCCTTGTATTTACTTTTATGATGAAGGTGTTTCATTAGAATTAAATATAACATTTAAATATCATATCATATTCAGAATAAAAATTATTTCTCAATAAACTTCTTTATTGTAAATGTCTCCATCTGGAGAATTTTAATGAAGAGCATTCTGGGAGTTCTACATGCACAGCGCTGAATTCTTCTTACTGTAAATATTTTATATTAGCGTAGCCCATGTGCAACAGTTGAGCAGATGTTGTTATCTTGGGAACTAAAGTCCTTACTTCATTCAAATACTCTTAGCTATGTATTTAATGTTATTTTTCTATTCCACACAAGATAATACATTACTTTTGGTCATATCTCCTCAGGATTCTCCTGGCTGTGACACTTTCCTTGTCTTTAAGAACCTTGAACATTTTGGGGTTAGAATTTTGCGAAATGTAATGTCAAGCTGTTTAGAAAACTCCTTGGGCTAGGGTCAGTCCAGCGTTTTCCTCTGCTTACATGGCAGAAAATGATTCTCACACTCTACCAAGAGTGCGCACTATCAACGCGATAATTATTGTTGATATTAAACTTGGTCATCTAGCTGAAATAGAGTTTCTTCAGTTTCTCTACCATAAAGTTTTCCTTTAATGTTTCAATGATATCCTTTTATAAGAAAGTCATTCTGTTTAGTTCATACTTTTTAATTAGTAAAATTATGTTTCACCTCTTTGATGAGGGATTATTTACATAAATTATTTGGAATTATTTCATATGAAAATTCAATATATTCTTGTATTTATGCTTTTATTCAGTCATTTATATCAATACAGACTCATGGATATTTATTTTATGTTTTGGATTATAATCTCATATAATTTATTCCATTTTTGACAATTTTTTTCTATCTTTGCACATTGAGAGTTCGTTCAGTGTGGATTTTTCAGCACGTCTTTACTGTCTGGGATTCCAAGAGAAATATACAGAAAACTATAAATGTTTATCTATGCATTTATCTGTTTATTAAGTTTAACTGGTTCATTCTGGTGCCACTGACTCTAAACTGTCAAACATCGATCACTATATCCTTGTGTTCTCTGCACATAATCTATTCCAACAGTGAGAAACTACCATCTGTCACACATTCACTAAGGTTTTATTCATTTCAAAATCATTAACTTTTACCCCTGTGGAAAATAAGTTTAGGATTAGAATATATGGAGCTTGTATAAGAACTTGTTTTTATTTTAGTATCATCGTATCCACTTAATCATTTGTAATACTACCAGATTTTTGTAACATTCCTCCTTCCACCCTGGATACCCCCTGACGTCATAAATGAGTTTGATTATTTTCTTATATATTCTGTTTTACTCTTTGTGCTGTGAAGTTCTGTAGGCTCTGGTGAATGCATAGTGCTGAATTTTCCATCATTTTTTTAAATATTATTTTCACATATTAAAATATTTCCAGGGCCATGAAATTCACTTATATTTTACAAATTCATGTTCTCACTACAACTAATAAAAACAAAGCAAAATTATTTAAAACAGAAAAATCCAGGACATTATGAACATTCCTCTGTTTGTGTCATGTTATTTTTTCTTTATTTCTCTGTTTATAATCTCTGTAAGTTTCCCCCTTTCCAGTAGAATCACATAGGATGTAGCTTTTAACTGTGGCTTCTTCAATTTTCTTATGTATACTTCAGATGCATCCTTGCTTTTGTGTGGCTTCAATAGCTCAATTTGTTTTATTTATGAACACTACATTATTGTAAGAATGTGCCATTTGTGTGTTTGTGTACATGTGTGCGTATGCACGCAGGTGTGTGTGTGTGTGTGTGTGTGTGTGTAGCCTATTTAAGAACATCTTTGCTAGCCAGACAAGGTGGCACATTTTTGTGCTCTCGGCACTCAGAAGGCTGAGGCAGGAAGTTTAACTCAAGTTGGAGGCCAACCTGGGCTACATAGCAATTTCAAGTCCAGCCTGCACTACATAGTGAGACCTTTTCTCAAAAAACAAAACAAACAAATAAAAAAGAATACCTTAGCTGCTCATGGTTGTTGCTGATTGCAAAATAGAATGGCTGTGAATATTCACAAGCCAGTTTTTTTTTGGAGGGGGGTACAGGTTTGTAAACCCCTACGGTAAATATTTAAGACCATTATAACTGATTTTTACTGTCTTTGTTTGGCTTTCTAAGAAACTGACAATTGCCTTTCAAAATACCTGTAATATTTTGCATTTCAATCAGAAATAGTTAAGAGCTTTTATTCCTTCCTTTCTGTCTATATTTTGTGAATTAATTCCCATAAGATAAATGTCAAAACATAATAAATACACTTTAGCAATAGCGAAGTTTGGAAGGCATGGTAGAAAAATACGAAGTTGAATGATGAGGTTATTCAATGTAATGTTTGAGTTTAAAAAGTGACTATATATATATATATATATATATATATATATATATATGTATATATTTTTTTTTAAAAGTACTTTCTCTAAAATAATGATGAAAAATTATGTATCCAGGCCTGGCGTGCTGGCACACACTTGTTATCCCATCACTTGAGAGGCTGAGGCAGGAGGATTGCGGCAAGTTGAATGTTAGCCTGGATAACAAAGTGAGTTAAGTTCAGCTTGAACTTAATTGTAGGATAGTAAAAGCCTATCTCAAAAGACACAAAAGAATTATATATTCAAATACTTGCATGTGTGTGTATAGAATGTAGATACCTTAAGTTATCTTCATATGACCAAATTACATGTTTCAAAGTTCTCCATATTTTAAAAATGATATATGTCCACTTTGAAAAAAGCGAGGAATGGTTAGTATTTGTAAGTATATTTCATCTTAGAAATTATATACTAAATAAATCTAGATAAAGATTTTAGTGTGTTGTTTATATTGTGCCATCTCAGTTTCATCTATGTGCTTGATGTTTTGACAACACTAGCTACAGAATCTTTCTTCACATTCCTGAAAGTTTCTGTTGTAATGAATTTACTTTTTCAACTAATTTAATACAGAACAAATTATACAATATTTGTACTATTAAATTTTGTATTTGGCTGGCAAGTGTGAGGTCATGAGTTCAATTCCTTGCATCAATAAATAAATGAATAAATAAATAAATAAATTTCTTATCTGAAATTTACTCAATTGTAGACTAGACATGCATAAGTATAGAGCTGAAAATAAAAAGATATCTAAAGTTAATCCAAAATAATGAGGAAAAATGTCCCTGTAAGAGAAAAAAATGGCATAAATGAGCATCTTGTGCCATGACACAAAAGCTATTAAAACTTCACAAAGTCATATCTATATAAAATAAAAAGATTAATAAATGAGGGGAAGGCATTATGAGTATAGACACAGAATCACATAAGAAATTACAAGCTGTCCATTTATTTTTCTTATATAAATAAACACACATGTCTTGTGGAGTTTTTGCCTTTTTCCTGTGTGACTGGGTCTGAAGCAGGTTAACAAAATTTGAACAAATGCCCCACATTTCTCATGTGCCCTTCATACGGAAACCCTTTTCCCATCCTCAGGGCAGTCCCAGAAGTTTATATTTGTAATTCCATGGGGACACTGCTGAGATTCTGGAGAGTTAATTTCAATGTACCACCTCCAGTGCAACCCGTGGTGAGAATAAAGACATTAACACATATTTACAGTTGTGGGCAGCCAGCTTGAGTGAGTCCAGTCCAGATAAAACATTTCGCAGAAAACTGGCCTTGACTAATCGCCCAAACGAAAATTTGCTGATTCATGCAGGAAGGAGTGGCGCACGGATGAGTGACGGTGAGGATGGTGGGAATTATGTGAATAACGTGATCTTAGCTAGGTAGGAGGCCAGAAAGCACCTCTGCAAGATGCAGAGAGAAGGATGTGCAGAAAGACCAATCTGCAGAGCACAACTGAGGCAGTATTCAGTGTTTAGGGGGCTGGGGTTTCAGTTCTGAGGTGCAAAGTTTCTACGCCCTGGAAGTGATAGTCTCTTATTTTGAGGCTGGAACATAGCTGATGGTCCTGGACCAGTGGCTCTGCCTCCTGCTGGGCTCAGCAGTTCAGTGGGACACACTGACTGAGGATACAGGGCTGTCCTTGGCTTCAAAGATTACACATCTATACCTCAGCTAGCCCTGTTTACATTGCTTGGAGCCAACTGAAGGAAAAGGAAGATAGCGTAGCCAGCTCTGTACCAATCAGTCATGCACACAGGGCCAGGTTTAGCTAAACGAGGAGGCAATCTTTCTGTATTCAAGAAGAGCGTGAATTCAAGGAAGCTCCATGGGCTCTTCTACATCTCCTCTCAGTTTGGTCTTATCAGCATTATTTCTTTCACTACACATTGTTATGGTTGATATATTGTGTCAACCTGGGAAGTTTAGAAGTTTAGCAACCAGACTCAGCAGGGACCCAGGGTTCTTACTTTGTAAATATCCTCATCCTGTGCAAGAGGGGGGCACAGAGATTTTGTGAGTGCTACACCCGCCCTGGGGTGAGGTGGTGGGGGTGAGGAGTGGTCTGCCAACAATAGGAGGGAGGAGAAGAGGCTTGTTTCCCTTTTTTTTGCTCTGGCTACTGCCTTGAAGTGTTGCCCCAGTGTCCTGTCACCCTGCATTCCAGCCAGCTGATTATGGACTGAAACCTCAAAAAAATGTAAGCTAAATAAATCTTTCCTTCCTTCATTTTGAGTGTGGGGTATTTTGTCCCAGCAATGAGAGAAAAATAAAAGCAACCAAGACACATGTGTACTTTGGCTTCATTTTATACTCCAGTGAAAATCTGGAACTGGTTGGAGGTAAATTTTTTCTCAAAACTGTCATCTTTCCCGGGTGTGATTAGGAGAATGGCAGCAGCTCTCTGGAAATTTTACTGCTGTATTAATAACTTCAATTCACAGGTAGGAACTTACCATGTCTAAAATATAAGAGCTTGATTAATAATGAATCATTGAAAAAAACCAAATTTATGTTTCAAATATATTGATAGTTAATGCACTTCTTAAAGAAGTACTTTAAAAGATAAATTTGGAAATATTTGAATTTTCAATATGAATAATATAATGCTTTTTATTATGGAAGTTGCTGTTCATGTAAATTACATTTCAATTAGGTTTCCAAGGTGCTGTAATCAAAGCAGTGTTCTCTTTAATATAGAACTCAGTTCAAATTTTAGCAAATCCAAAGTGTTTGATTTTTTTCAGTATTAACTGTCTTATTTTGAAATTGCTTATAATAATGTCAAGCTGCTGTGATAATTCATTTAAATTGTAGCTTTAACAGTAAATATTGACAAAAACAATATCCACAGATCAGTTTCCATCTATTCAAGAATAATTTTTATTTGATTACATTTTAAAATGTCTTAATAATAGTCATTGTTGTGTAGAATATTATGTGAAAAATCACACCATGATATTATATACACACAGGCATATTTCAATGATCATAAATTATTACTTACCAAATGGCAACTAATTCTTTTCTGCATTGGCTACACATTTTGTCTTATATTTTAGCATATTAGATAAAATTCTCAAAATTAAAGTTTTCTAGGACCATGTGATTTTCATTTTCATCAAACAACATGAGTTGGTTATAATATTTTAAAAGTTTTTTACATATTTATAATATTTTTTATATTTGAATAAATATTTCCAGGAGGCAGTGGAGCTTGAAAATTTTCTAAAAAATGTTATTTTTATGTGAGTTTAATTAACTGCTCAATTTTATTGATGTGTACATATTGATTTACAATAATTTTATAGCACTTGTGAGTGTAGTTAAGTACCTTAAAGGAATCTCTACATTGAAAATAATTTAAGAATTATAAATGATGTTAAGTAATCTGTTAAATCACAATTGTAGCAAAAGCTAGGTCATACAGCTTTCTTAGGTACTGTGGTTTGTATTAGTTTCCCAAGAGTTCACATGTTGGAATGTTGGTTCTCTGGATTGCAACGTTGGAAGCTCGGTGAGCTGTGTCTGTTGAGCTTTGTCTTGATGGGAGGTCATTCTAGCCCCCGCCAAATCTGCCTTCTCTCTGGCAATGATCTCTCCTCAGACCCTCTGCCATCACTGTGGTGCCCTCCACCACAGAGTGCTGTAGTCCTGGGGCCCCATGCAAGAAGTTGGACATCTGTGTTTGGATGTTTAACCTCTAATTGAATGTGCTAAATCAACTTCTTTTAAGTACCTCCTCTCAGGTGCTTAATAAACCTGGACTCATGAACTTGGTATCAATTTAAAGCTTAAAATTACTTAGCATTCATTTTATATCTTTCAGATATAACTGGAAAGTGATTAAATCTAATCTTTTAAAGGGCTGGCAGAAACATTGCCATTATAGAATTTTACAGTTGATCAGATTATTACCTGTGAAAAGTTAGCATACCAGGTTAATTCTATAATGAAAATCACACTAAATTACAAACATAGAACTGGAGTGTTTAATTAACAGAACAATTAACTTTTTTGTAAAACTTTTGCACAGCATTTCTCACATTAATACTTGGCAAACAATACAGAAACAATGTTTTATTAATAGCTTTTCTTAATCAGTTATTTCATTTTTTGAATCATTTTTAAATAAACTTCTAGAGATTTTTAAAGTAACCATTTTCATTCATGAACATGGTGGTACTGTAATTTCAGCTACTCTGAAGCTAAAAGTTTGTGGCCAGCCTTAGCAACTGGGGCAGACTGTCTCTCCAAATGCAACAAAAAAGCTAGGGACATTGTTCCACATTACAGGCTTTGCTTATCCCTTGGTTTTTTCCCAGTATGAAACACACATAGGCACAGTATGCAAATTTTACATGCACAGTTCTATGAGTATTTATCCACTAAGCAAAACAACGTAACCATCAATGACATAAAAAATATCACTGAAACCTCAGTCAATTCCCTTGTCTCACTTCCCGGGAACTGCATGCATCTTAAAGCCCTTATCCTCCAAATGTTGACCAATATTCTCTTTTCTAACACAAATAAGGAGAAAAATTTGTAACTGTTGACTTGTGATCCCCTGATTCATCATTCATTTCTCTTCTGATTAGTAGGAAGCCACAACTAATAAAATAAATAAATATGAATACAAACAAAGAAAAAACGTAATTTTTCATGTTTCCCTTTTCACATGGTAATTACACTTTTGGATAAATGAGCTGGTAATGTCTGCTAGAAAAGGGATACTTATCTATGGAATGATTTGAAGAAAATGACCTTAAGAATTACTTATAACTAATATAAGTAATGACAATTAATGATATACACTGGAGGTATCCCCAAAATGACCTTTGTGGAGTAACTTTTATGTGAAAAACTTCACTTGAAGTCTTTTTTTTTTAAAGAAAAAAGTCAGAAAAGAAAAACAGAACGCAAACGAGATCAACAACAACAGTAAAACCAAAATAATAACAATATAGGTTTTCAAAACAGAATGAAAGAAATTTAACAATGGATGGTATATTGCATATTGTTCTTTTTCTTTTTTTTCAAAGAAAGAAGAGAAAATTAAAGAAAATAGAAAAACATAAAAAGGTAGAACAATACCAAATTCAAAAAAAAACATAAAATTGCTAGATGATACATTACTCATTGTGGCCTTAAAAATATTTGCAAAAGTTACAAAATCCAAGCCTAACTAGTAGCTAGACACTCAAATATTGACAATGCAAATCCCTCTGTTCAGCATTCCAACAGAAATTCAGTAATATGGTCATCTATCTTACACACTATACATATCGTTATACTCTTTAGAGCACTTTCCTTCCCTTTCATTTTCACAATATCTATTATACTTTTTGGATCCCATCATTCTGCCACTTTTTATTATCTTTTACACTAGAGAGACAATGTGATTTTACTAATGTGAGTTTTGCTTATTTCACTAATGAGGATATTCTCAAGTTGTCTCCATTTACCTATAAAAGCCTCAAGATCATCTTTTTTATAGTTCAGTAGTATTACATTGTAAAAAATACCACACTTTTTAATCCACTCTGTGATTTATGGGCATTTTGATTGTTTCCAAGATTTAGCTATCACAAATTGTGCTATGAACATGGGTGCCCACATATCTCTGTGACATGACCTTTTCAATTTTTCCGGGAAAATGCTCAGGAGGAGAATAGCTGGACTCCAATCCTAGTTTTTTGAGGAATCTCCATACTGATTTCCATAGTGGTTGCACCAGTCTACATGCCCACCAACAGTGGAGAAGTGTTTCTTTTTCCCTTCTTTCTGGCCAACATTTGTTATCAGTTGTTTTCTTGATGACAGCCATTCTTTCAGGCTGAAATGAAATCTCAGCGCTGTTTTAATTTGCATTTCTCGAACGGCTAGTGATGGTGAATGTTTCTTCATGTATTTATTTGTCATTTGTATATCTTCATCTGAGAACTGTATGTTTACCTCCAGTGCCCATTTTTGGAAAGAGTTTTTTAATTTGGGAGGCTTGAATTTTTTCAGTTCTTTACATGTTCTGGATATAAGTCCTTTGAGGGATTGTTGGCTAAAATTCTTTCTCATTCTGTGGGTTTTCTTTTGACCTGGTTGGTGATTTCTTTTGAAGTGCAGAACTTTCTAGTAATATATGATCTCAGTTGTTGATTCTTTGAAGTATTTCCCATATGGTTTGCATTTTATTCATTCTCTTCCTACCCCTTGTCTCCAAGGGTAGATTACTATCTATCTTGTCCTCCAGTAGATTTAGTGTTTCTGTTTAATGTTTAGATCCATGATACATTTTGACTTTAGTTTAGTGAATGGTGATAAGCATGGGTCTATTTTCAGTCTTCAGCATGTGGAAAGCCAATTTTTCCAACACCATTTATTAAAGAGGCTATCTTTTTTCCAGTGAACATGTTTAGCCCCTTTGTCAAATATCAGGGGCTGAGTGTCTTTGTAGTAGTGTTTGTATCTTCCAACTTGTTCCATTGATTCTCAGCTCTATTTGCCAGAACCATGCTGATTTTATTACTGTGGCTTTGTAATATAGTTTCAAGTCAGGAATTTAGATGTCTCCAGTCTTGCCTTTGTTGCCCAGAATTGACTTTGCCAATTTAGGTTTCTATTGAGATGATCATGTGATTTTTATTTTTGGCTCTGTTGATGTGGTATATTACATTTATTGATTTGCATGTGTTGAACCATCCTTGCATTCCTGCAATACATCCCACATGGTCATGGTGTACAATCTTCTTGAAGATTTGATGCATTCTATTTGCCAATATTTTATCGAGAATCTTTGCATCAATGTTCATTACTGAGATTGGTCAATAGTTTTCCTTTTTAGTCGGGTCTTTCTCTTGTTTTGGTGTGAGAGTGATACTTGCCTTGAAGAATGATTGAGGAAAGACTGCTTTTCTTTCAATTCCATTGAAGAGCTTAAGGAGTATTGGCATTAAACCTTCTCTAAGTTTCTTATACAATTCAGCCATGAATCCATCAGGACCTGGGCTTTTCTTTGTTGGTAAGTTTTTAAACATATTTTTGGATTCAGTAGCTGATATTGGGTTATTCCAAATTGTTATATCTTCTTGATTAAGCTTTGATAGTTCATATGTTTCTGCAAATCTGTCCACTTTCTCTGTGTTTTCCACCCTATTTGAGTAGTGATTTTCAAAGGAGGTGTTCATGATCTTTTGAATTTCCATAGGATCTGTAGTAATTTCCCACTTTCAGTCCTTATTGCATGGATTTTAGTTTTTTCTTTATTTTTCTTGATAAGGTTGGCTAGAGCTTTGCCGATTTTGCTTATTCTCTAAAAAAAACAGCTCTTTGATTCAATAATTGTTTGTGTTTTTTGTTTCAATTGTATTAATTTCTCCTCTAATTTTTATGATTTCCTCTTTTCTATGTGCTTTGGGTTTGACTTGCTCTTCCTTTTCTAGAAACTTGAGATGTAGCATTAGGTTATTTATTTGTGTTCATTCCATTTTCCTGATGTGACTATTTATTGCTGTATATTTTCTTCTTAAGCCTGCTTTCATTGTGTCCCATAGGTTACAGTATGTTGTGTCTACATTTTCATTGTATTGTAGTATTGTTTTACTTCTTCTTTGATTTCATCTGTAGCATGCTGGTTTTTCAGAAGGTTGTTATTTAATTTCCACATATTTATGCAGGTTTTGCATTTTTTTGCCATTGATTTCCAGTTTTAGCACACTATGCTCAAATATTATGCATGGGATAATTTCACTCACTTTGCATTTACTTAAGAATGTTTTATGAGTTAGTATATGGTCTATTTTAGAGAATGTTCCATGTGCAGCTGAGAAGAATGTATATTCTGATGTGGTTGTATGGAACACTCTGTAATCATCCACTAAGTCCATTCATTCACATGTATAATTCAGTTCTGTTATTTCTTTGCTGACTTTTTGTCTAGTTGATCTATCTCTTTGTGACAGTGAGATGTTAAAGTCTCTTATTACAATTGTACTCTTGTGTATTTGGTTTTTCATGTTCAGTAGTGTTTGTCTTATAGAGTTGGGTGATCCTGTATTTGGTGCATGTATATTTATAATTGTTAGTTCTCCCTCTTGTAGTTTTCCACTCACAAGTATGTAGTGGCCTTCTTTATCTCTTTTAATCATTTTAGGTTTGAAGTTCACTTTGTTTGTAAACAGAATAGCTACCCCTGCTTTTTTCTGGGTTCCTGTTGCATACTGTTTTCCATCCTTTGACTTTTGATCTATGAATTTCTTTTTGAGTCAGATGCATTTCTTGTATACAGCATATTGTGGGATCCTGTTTCTTGATCTATTCTGTCAAACTGTTTCTTTTGACAGGTGAATGGAGCCCATTTACGTTTGTGGATATCACTGATATGTACTGGTTTGACTTTGCCATATTGTGTTTCTGTTGTTGGTTTCTCGCTTTCCTCCCTTGTTTAATTTCTTGTCCAGCCTGGTTGTTTCTTTCTGTTTTTGTTCTGGAGATTGTGGTCATTTTTATCTCTTTCTAGCATGTCTTTCAGTACTCTTGCTAGGGTTGGTTTGGTAGATAAGAATTTCTTCAGTTGTTCTTTGTCATGGAAGTATCTTGTATTTCCATTTAATATGAAAGATAATTTTGCTGGGTACATCAGTCTGGGTTGAAAGTTGTTTTCTTTTAGGGCTTGAAATACTTCACTCCAAGCTTGTCTTAACCTGAAGGTTTGTGCTGGGAAGTCTGTTGTGATTCTAATAGGCTTTCCTTAGTAGGTGAGTTGTGTCTTTTCTCTAACAGCTTTTAGTAGTCTGTTTTGTGCTGTATGTCTGGTATCTTAATTATTATATGTCTGGATGTAGATTTATGTTGGTTATGACTCTTTGGTGTTCTGTATGCTTCACTTCTTTGTATGTCAGATTTTTCCCCCAAGTTTGGGAAAATTTCTGCTGTTACCTCTGTGAATATTTTAGTTATGTCATTTTCATTGCCTCTTGCATCCTCACTGATGCGTATTAGTATTACATTATTTCTCTTGGCATCATCTTGAAGCTGCTGGATTGTCATTTCATGCTGCATTGTTGTTTCTGTAAATTCTATCCTTTCATGGTCACTATCTGTGATCCTGTCCTCAAGGTCTGAAATTCTATCCTCAGCTTCATTCAAATGGTTTTGCCAGGTTTCAATAGAATTTTTGTTTGTTGGATATCTCTTTGAATTTGTTTCTTGGATTCTGCTTGTTTTCTATATTGTTCATTCAAAGTTTCAATCAATTTCCAATGCTCCTGTATTTTTTTTTTATCTATTTCTTCCCTAGCTATTTTCAGCAAATCCTTTACTAAGGTTGTTGTCTCTGTCTTTATGTAAGACACTACTTCTAATTTGTTTTCCTCTATAGCCTCATAGATTTGTTTCTTCATTTGCTATCTTTTCAGAGATTTCTGGTGTTTGACTTTTTAAAGTCCTCTGTTTTGCTGTTGCCTATTCTTGCACCTGATGGACTAGATGTTTGAGATTGCATTTTGGTTTTTCATTTTGTCATTTTCACCTTCTGGGCCAGTATCTGGTTATTTAATCCCAATACTCACAACTATAAGCAGTGTATCTCCTAAGGTCCTACAGCCTTGTTGATGTCTGCCAAATTGTTGGGTACATAGTGATTGGAACCTGTTGGTATCCTCTTTCTGGGCAAGGGGCCACCAACTCTCCCATCATACCAGCACTGCAGTCCACTGCAGTTCAAGGTTCTTGGAGGGATAGTGGGAACAAATATTTCACAGCAGTGCTTGTTCTAAGATATGGGGAGGGTAGCCGAGGGCATCAGCCTAAGCCAGCGTCATCCTCTGGGCACACAAGAGGATCATGCTGGGTTGCAGGTATGGCACAGCAGTTGGAGCTGGGATGCAGCCACAGTGGTGATCCTCTGTGTGGTGGCAGTGGGAGGGCACTGAAATATGCAGGCCTGGCTCAGAAACCCAAATAGGGGTAGAGCTCGGTGCTCATCCTCCTCTGTGCTAGGGTGGTGGAAGGGCTCTGAGGTGTGCAGGACCAGCCCAGTGGCCCAAGCCAGGGCAGAGCACAGTGGTCACTTCCTGGGCCAGTGGTGCTGGGAGGGCTCAGACCTCACTTGAAGTCTTATCTATTTTGGTGGTTGAACTAATGATCAACTTGTAATACTCAACTGAACTGAATCAATGTGGTGCTGGACATGGAGGGCCCATCTGAGGATTATTGCTTACAGCATAAAACGAGAACTGGAGGGGAAGACGGTGTGTTGTTGATTCTCCTAGAGAAGCTTGTCACACTGCTTTTCATGTTATGAACTCAGCTGTTTTCTTCAGTCAAGAAGCCTGGATCCTCATTGTTGCTAAGGATGGCTGCAAATGTCTCTGGAGAAGTTCTGATTCTTACCTTAAGCATTGCTTCCTGACTCCAATGCAGCTCCTTCAGCCTCCTGGCACAGATCCTTCTCCCCACTGGTACAGAGTTTCTAGTTTCCATCACTGATCTTTGGACCTTCTTAGCACAGATCCTTGAAAAGTTTTGCATGAGACATTTTGCAGGCTGTAGGCCTCCAGTTGGACTCATGGAGGACATTGTCTTAGGCACCAGATCTTCAGCTGGATTCCTGCAGGAAGTTGTCCTGGAATCTATGCACTCAGCTGGATATTTTTGAGCCTCTTAGGTTTGGACATACCTCCTGTACTCTTTGCACTTGAGTCTTTGGATGGATACTATAAAATATTTTATAAATTATGTGTCCTTGGCCAAGGATATGGTGGCACAGTGCCTGCCTGGCAAGCTTGTGGTCATGAGTTTGATTTTCAGTACAATAAGAAAGAAAGAAAAAAAAGAAAAAAATTATGTGTCCTGCATTAATTCTTTTTCCCTTAGTGACCCTGACTACATCTATTATTTCAAACCAAATAATATAGTTATATAAGACTTATGCAGCCTTTTGTGAGATAAGGTTGACCTGTCTACTTGCTATTAACCACAAAACTTAATTTTTGAAAGAGATCAGATTTATGTAAGTTCAGTTTGGCATTTTAGTCTTTCATGTTTGTTTAAAAAAGATGAATTTATCCTCTTTCAAAATTCTACTTTAAGTAATGTTCTTTTTATGTACTAAACAATGTGTAGTGTTTAACTCTACAGTTTTAGTTATGGTAATCTACTTTCCTATGCTTGAGTCAATGCTGTTATCATATTTACTTTTACTTTAAATCTGTGTATAAAATCACAGCCTGTGAAACATGGCAATTTAGAAAGATCCTGTCTCCTAATAAACATGTAGCACAATGTGAGAGAAAAGTACACACCACACAAAATACACACACAAGCATATGCACACATCTACTGACACAGGGAGACTTAGTTCCATCCCTCACAATTATCTTTGTTTTATATTTTTTTTAAATTTAAAAATAGATGCTTGAAATTACTCATTAATATTTATAACAAACATGTTGAGACTTTTGTAGTTATTACAATGAACCTATAAATAAATCTGTGACTTTTTAGTCCTCCAATCTTCTTAGTCATACAAATGTTGTATTCATTCTATTCATGTAGGTCTTTTTCAGTTATTATCACAAACACCTTGTAATTTCTATGCCTGATTACTTACAAATATATGTAAAATTTATGAATTTCTGTTTTATGCCTTTTATGTCATTTAAATGAGAGTGCTTTATTTTATTCTCCTGGAGTTGTGTGTGTGTGTGTGTGTGTGTGTGTGTGTGTGGTATATATAGGAGTAATTTCTTATTTTGTTATACTGACATCAAATCCTGCAAACTTGTTATACTCATGTAATGACTTGATGTATACAGATGTGCACATTAAATTTTTTTTTCTGATTGTTATATTTATTTTTATTAGCACGTGCTTTCTGTGCATAATGATTACATTCATCAGTGGGAGTTGGCATTTGAACATAACACATCTCAATTTGTTTTAATTTCCCTTCTCCTCCCTCCCCCACTCCATTTCTTAGTAGTTGCTTGTTTTGTTTTCTATAAGTTATTTTTCTTGACTATTCAGAAGATAGAGGTGCAATCAAATATTTGTTCTCCTGCTACTTTAGCTGACTAAAACTTAATGTCAAAATAAGTTTTAGTCAAGTAAAGAAATAAAAAAAAATTGTGGAAAAGGAAAACTTGTTTTAAACTGGGAAATACCATTACATGTAACAAATTAAATTCTTTTGAAAATTAGACTACTTATAATATGTAAGGCTCTTGAAATATACTGAAAACTTCAATTTTTCTTTAGAGAATTGTGTACATATTATGTATGTATAATTAGTAGGTGCATGATATTTTGGCAAAAATAAACTCTTAAAATTAAAGCAATATATTAAAACTTTATTACTTAGAACATGACTGCTTTATTACTACACTTTTTCTCCTATTATCTTTTCCTATAAATTTTTGTAGTGTTTATCACTGTTGACAAAAGATTTTATTTTTGCTAAAATTATAAGAGAAATTGGAAAATAGGAATAATTTTATTATCTCAGTTAATGCAAATTTGTTAGAATTACATGAAAAGAACATTTTCCTAGTGACTTTTGAAATATTTTTTCTTATTCTGTAAATCTGTATGGTAATATATACAAAGCATATCCTGCATCTGGCTATAAGCCCTGCTATTCCATCAACTGCATCATGCAGCAAGCACCAGTGGATAAAGATAATTTATTGGATTCATTATTTCAACCTTATAGGTAAATACAATAAGAGAGTATATTGAATTTCATTATTTTATAGAATTTTTTGCTGGATAGCAAGAAACTACCACAACTGGCCAAAATGGTAACACTCATAATTGAGGTAGCAATGAACATTCCACTCCTCAGCAATTGGTCAAATTGATTCATGAAGGTGAGGGTGACAGAGAACATTTCTGACTATGTGATTTAGAATATTTGCAGATAGGATGGATTCAATGCTAGTATTATGAGTCTATGAATTCAAAAGTACTTACGTTTTCTATAATACAATGCATGCTTATTATCTAACTGATAGTTGGTTCTACTAGTATTGTCCAAAAAATACTGAATACTGGTCTTCAGCATATCTTTGGATGATATTTGATTCTGTTCAAGAATTTAATAAAAAAATGTAAGCAAATTTCATTCTAAGTCTTATTTTGAAGAATATTTCCACTTAATAATTTAAAATTTCTGACGAATTTCTTTCAATTTTCAGTGTTTTAATCATAATGTTGCAAATGCAATGAAATGTGAAGATGCAATGATTAAGAAAATAACAAAAAATAGTTTATTTATTGAATTTATTATCTCAACCCACCTAGATAACTGTATTATTCTACATTTCATATAATATATATATATATATATATATATATATATATATATACACAAGATACACAAATATATAAGAGTTTACAGGTTGACTTATGATGGCAAACCACAGAGTCAAGAGTAGAAGAATGCAGAAGTTCTGTCTGTGTACCAGGGATCTGAAGGATTCAGTGAAAGGACTGGAGCACTGTGTAGTATCCTATATGAGTTCCTATCAGAAGCATAAGGGTCTGTATGAGAAGCTTGAAGTCTGCACTGGAAATGAGGATATCATACCCAAGGTGAAAGTGAAAAATAGAGAACCTCCAAATGAGACAGAAACAATCCCTCCTTTGTTTCCCTTTTGTAACATTTTGGCATTAATCCTTTCTGTGGAGAGTTTCCATACCCAGAATTATACTGAGCCAATTTAGTTGGATATTATTTACTTGAGTTGACAAAATCAATCAAGTTTCCCAATCTACCGCTTGCCAACTTGACAACTGGACACATTTAAAACATACAGATACAAAGGCAAGTCTATAATTTGCTTGACACAGTTATCCTACATAAAATTAGAAAGCCCTAAATACCTCTCCATAATTAAAGGAAAATTTCCTTTGGGCGATGCTTACTGTTAACATTTCATAACTTGAACATTATAACATAGCTTTAATAATAGTTAAGAATCAATAATAAGTCTATAAAAATTTTATTATATTGAATGGATGTTAGAAGCAATTATTACAGTTATAATCTTTATTTAGGCAGTTCATGGTTTTGCAGCTGATATATGGAGTTACATTTTTCAGTCTTGTAGGGACACACTCCCAATCAGGCAGGGAGTGTAAGAGTGCCATGTGGGGCCTATTAGAATTCCACCCACTGAGCTCCGCCCAGCTGAGGAGCCTCAGTGCCAGCACAGAGCCTGGTGAAGCCTCACTGTCCAACCCTAACCAGCTGGAGAGCATTCAAGTGCCACTTAGAGTCTGGTAGGGACCTTCCCCTTGACCCCAACCAGATGGACCCCACTCCATCTAGACAGGGAGCCTCAGTGCGCAGTGCAGGGCCTGAAAATGATCCACCTGACACCCACTCAGCCAACAGACTCCTCCGTTATGGGCAGCCAATGCCAACTCAAAAAGCAACTGAGACTTTGCATTCAACTGCCCTGAAGGAATACAGCATAATGATAGAACAAAGGAGAGAAATGCAGTCACAAACCTCCAGTCCATCCCAGACAGGTCCAGAAGACACTGACATAGCAGAAAGTGTAAATTACACACCTGAAATTTCTGAAATGATAACAACTGAAGTAAAGAAACAAAAAGAAAATGTCTGATTTCAAGAACAACAACTGAAAAAACAAAAACCAAGCATGGCAAACAACTAAACAAGAGGATAAGTAAAGGACCAACAGCAGAAAGCTAATATACTAAAAATAAACCAATATATATCAGTTATAAACATTAATGTAAATGGTCTCAAGTCACCAGTTAAAAGAAACAGATTGGCAGAATCAATCAAGAAACATAATCCAACCATATGCTGTGTACAAGAAACCCATCTAACTCAACAGAAAATTCAGACTGAAAGCCAAAGGATGGAAAATAATACTTCGTGTAACAGGAACCCGGATAAAAGAAGAGGTGGTTACTCTGTTTGCAGATAATGTGAACTTCAAACCAAGAAATAGAGGAGGAAAAAGGTCACTACACACTGCTTAGGTGAAAACTTAAGGAGGAAAAGACAACAGCCCTAAATACAAATGCACCAAATATGGAAGTACACAGTTATATAAGATAAATATTGATGGGCATGAAAAATCAAACAAGCAAGTACACAATTATAATGGGAGACCTTAATACCTCATCAACACAGAGACAGATCAACTAAACAAAAATTCAGCAAAAAAGTAACAGCACTGAATTAAACTTGTAAACAAATGGATTTAGAAGATATGTACAGAGTATTCCACTCAACAACATCACAATACACATTCTCCTCAGCTGCACACAAGAAAGTTTCTAAAATAGACCACATACTAGCCCATAGAACATACTTGAGGAAATGTAGAAGAATCAAAATTATCGCATGCATATTATCTGACCATATTGCTATGAAATTTAAAATTAATGACAAAGAAATTGCAAAATCTACATGAACACATGGAAACTAAATAGTATTCTCCTGAATAATCAATGGGACACAGAGATAATTAAAGAGTAAATTAAAAACATCTACAAGCAAATAAGAATTCAAAAACAACTTATCAGAACCTATGATATACAACCAAAGCAGTCCTTAGAAGGACATTTATTGTGGTGAATTTTAACATCAGGAAAACACAACAAACACAAATAAACAACCTTACACTATACCTCAAACATGTAGAAAAAGAAAAGCAATCAAACCCAATACTCAAAGAAGGGATGAAATTACAAAGATCAAAGCAGAAATTAACACAAATGAGACTAAAAAAACAATACAAAGAAATAATGAATAGAATAGTTGGATTTTGGAAGAACAAATAAAATTCATAAAAACTAGCCAAACTCATCAAAAAATGGAAAAACTCAGATTCATTCAATAAGGAATGAAAAGGGTGAAATCACTACAGATCCTGTGGAAATAGAGATCATCAATACCTACATAGAAAATCTTTACCCTCATACTGTTGAAAACACAGAAGAAATGTACAGATTGCTAACAACACATGAAATGTCAAAGCTGGATCTAGATGATATAAAACTTCTGAATAAGCTAGTATCAATTCATGAAATTGAAAATATGATTAAAAACTTACCACCCAAACCAACAAAAAAGCCCAGATATTAATGGAGCCAAGGTGAATTCTACAAGAAATTTAGAGGTGATTTAATACCAATACTCCTCATACTCTTTAAGGAAAATGAAAGGGAAAAATTCTCCCAAATTCATTCTGGGAGGAAAATATTATTCTGATACCAAAATCAGAGAAATACCCAACTAAAAAAGGAAATCAAAGCCCAATCTCTCCAATGAATATAGATGCAAAAATCCTCCATAAAATACTAGCAAACAGAATGTAGCAAATTTTAAAGAATATTATACACCATGACCAAGAGGGATTCAGTCCAGTAATGCAGGAATCATTCAGTACACACAAATCAATAAATGTAATACACCATATTAACAGAGCAAAAGCCAAAAATCACATGATGATCTCAATAGATGCAGAAAAATCTTTTGATGAAGTCCAACACTAATACAGGGTAAAAATTCAATACACACAAATCAATAAAAATGTAATACACCACATTAACAGAGCAACAGCCAAAAATCACCTAATGATCTCAATAGTTGTAGAAAAACCTTTTGATAAAGTCCAACACTCATTTAGGGTAAAAACCATAAAGAAAATCAGAGTAGATGATCTTTAACTCAATCAGATAAAAGCCATCTATGACGAACCAAAAGCCAGCATCATACTAAATGGCCAAAAACTGAAAGCCTACACTCTAAAATCAGAAACAAGATAAGCTTGTCCACTCTTATTCAATGTAGTTTTGGAAACATCAGCAAGAGCAATTAGACAAGAGAGAAAAATAAAAGAAATAATATTAGGAAAGGAAGAAGTTAAACTATCGTTATTCACAGCTGGCACGATACTCTACAGAGAAGACTGCAAAAAATCTACTAACACACATCTAGACTTAACAAGCAAATTCAGCAGCATAGCTGGGTACAAAGTCAATAGCATTTCTGTAAACAAATGACAAACTCACTGAAAGAGAAATTAGAGAAACCACATCCTTCACGATAACAAAAAAATGAAATAATAGGATGTGGTCTAACAAAGGAAGTACAATATTTATTGAATGTTACAGTACTCTGACAAAAGAAATTGAAGAAGAATTCAGAAAATGAGAAGATACCCCTTTCTCATGGATAGGAGGAACCAACATTTTGAAAATGGTCATACTTCCAAAAGTATTATACAGATTTAATGCAATCCTGATCCAAAAACATTAGCATACCTCAGAGATCTAGAGAAAACATTACTAAAATTTATATGGACTCATAAGGAACCTAAAACAGCAAAGGCAACCTTGGGCAACAAAGGCAAGGCAAGAGGCATCACAATTTCTGACTTGAAGTTATACTACAAAACTGTGATTAAAACCAGCATGACACTGCCAAAAAAAAAATAAATAGGCCTCAAGATCAATAGAATAAATTAGCTGATACAACCACAACTACAAACACATTGGGCCACTTTGTCTTCAACAAAGGTGCCAAACAATTTCACTGGAAGAACAGCGTCTTATAATAAATCATGCTGGAAAAGCTGGTTTTCCATAGCCAAAAACTAAAACTAGACCCATGCCTATTACCATTCACTAAGCTCAAGTCAAAATGGATCAATGATCTAAATACTAAATCAGAAACACTAAATCTCCTGAAAGACAAGTTAGGTAGAAATCTTGAAAACATAGAGGTCGGCAGCAAGTTCATGAACAAAAGTCACACTGAACAGGGAATGTTTCCTAGAATCAGGTGGAACAGCATCTTACTAAAAAGAAATCTCCAACAGAGTGAAAAGTAAACCCATGAATTGGGAAGAAATCTTAGCCAAGTTTCCTTCAGACAAATGACTCCTATGTGGAATATACAAAGAATTTTTAAAAACCAGGCCTCTGAAATTCAAAGACCCTACCCAAAAATGGGCATCTGAGATGAATACACACTTCTCAGATGAAGAAATACAAATGATAAATAAGTATGTGAAAAAATATTCAACATCATTAGTCACTCAAGAAATGCAAATTAAAACAATAATGAAATTTCATCTCACTTCAGAAATAATGGCTAGCATCAACAAATTAACCAATAATAAATTCAGGTGGGCTTGTGGGGATAAATAACCCTTTTCCATTGTTAGTGGAAGAAGGGTAGAAATCAATGTAGAGATTTCACGGAGAACTAGGAATAGAGTTATCATCTGACCCAGATATTCCCCTCCTGGATATTTTCCCAGAAAAAATAAAACATCATACCACAGCGATATATGTGCACCGATGCTTATAGCAGCACAATTTGTAATAGCTAAATCTTGGAAACAACCCTAATGCCCATTAACTGAAGAATGGATTAAAAAATTGGTATGTTTTATACAACAATGTGTTACTCAACTATCAAGAAGGACAAATGTGATGCTTTTATAGGTAAATTGATGCAACTAGAGAAGATACTCATAAGTGAAATAAATCATTCTCACATGTGTAAGCACAATGTTTTCTCCCTCTCAAAGAAACTTGAAGAATAAATAAGGCCAAAAGGCACCATAGACATTGTGAAAAGGGAGGAAACTTTTCAAAAGGAAACAACAACTGGGGTGGGGAAAAAGAGAAAATAAGAAAGAAGAAAGAAAGAAAGAAAGAAAGAAAGAAAGAAAGAAAGAAAGAAAGAAAGAAAGAAAGAAAGAAATATATAGTTGCTAAGGTAATTGTACTATTGATCCTATTAGTTTGATAAAAGAAACTGTGATTGCTTGTATTGATTGATACATTTTGTATGCTTATATCTTGCGATCTGAGCAATTATTTTGAAGATAACAATTTGTAATATAATGACTGTTAATCTCCTATCAGCTTGTTAAATTCCTACATCAGTTCTACCATTTTTCTTTTTTACTGTTTTGTATTCTCATCTCTTTAAAATAAAATTTTAAAAAGAGCGACCTTTTCCTACTACCCCTTCTGTATTCCTTTGGCCTTCAGTGAGCACCTCAGCAAGCTTTGGTTCATTCCCGGATGCAGTGAACCATTCCTTCATTCCTGAAGTTTCTAGATCCCTTGCCATTCTGCCTCAGTTGACTTGCTGTAGTTTCTCATTGGCTTCAATAACTGGGTGTGGTTATACTAGGAGGTACCCCAAGGGTTCTCCTACACTCCTAGTATACTCTTCATTTCTTTCATAATGGAATAATAGTCCAAATTCCCCTTGATAGTGTTGATCAGTCTCACCTGAAATCATTGTAATTCCCTTTTTATTTTGTTTCCTTGGAGGTATGAGAAGGTCAGATTGACCAAGGGGAAGTCTTACCTTCCAGTTCAATGGTGTTATTATTGAAAATTCTGGTATAAAACTTTACCTCTGTTAAATTAAGACTTGTAAGTCAGCAGAGCACAAGGCTGTTGGAAAAAGAAGCAAATATTTTGCTAGTGAATCACTGAATGTTACAAAATAAAGACACTAGCTCTCTGCCAAATCACTTAAACTTCTGACCTTTTCAAATTGACACAACGAACAACATCCTAGAGTGGTAATAGTTTGTCCTCTTCACCCTCCGGGTTAGAGCTGTGGAGTCAGTTAAGCTTGTGGACATTTCAAGTTGACACAATGTATCAGCCATAACATAGTACCTTTCTTACTTCTACACCTTAATTCCTGGACCTCTGAATTCTGGCTGTGTGATACACAGTACCATAGAGTGGATGCTGATTTAAAGCATACAAAGCCTTTTGAAGCACCTTTCCCCTGCTCTGCAAGTTATTGTCACATAGGTGGCACTATAACTGTTTCTTCAAAAGACCATACCACTTTTCTACCAATCTAGCTGCTTCTGGATGGTGAGCGAAATGGTAAGACTAGTGAATTCCGTGAGTCTAAGCCGATTGCCTCACTTCTTTGGCCATGAAATGTGTTCCTTGGTCAGAGGCAATGTGGGGTAGAATTCTTTGATGGTGTATAAGGAATTTTGTGAGTCCACAAATGGTAGTTTTTATAGAAGCATTATATGCAAGGAAAGCAAATCTATATGCAGAATAAGTGTCTATGCCTGTGAAGCACAGCCCTTTCCATGATGGAAGTGGTCCAATGCAATCAACCTACCATCAGGTTGCAGACTGATCACCCCTTGGAATGGTACCATATCAGGGACCCAGTGTTGGTATCTGCTTCTGGCATACTGGGCATTCATCTGTGACTAGAGCCAGATCTACCTTGTTGAGTGAGACTCTGTTGTTGATCTCATGCATAAGCTCCATTCCTGCCACCACAGCCATTCTGATTATGAGCCCATTGAGCAAAAACAGGAGTGGCTGAAGAGGGTTTTCCACTGTCTACAGAATGGGTCATTTGATCTATTTGATTGCTAAAGTCCTCTTCAGCTACTGCCACCTTTTGGTGAGTGTTAACTTGGGAATCAGTACTTCCCTATGCTTTGCCCATATGGAGATTACCAGCCATCTACCTCTTTTCTCAAATGTCTTTTGGACCAGCGTTCTAGGTATGGTCCTTCCACGGTCCTGACCATCTGGCCAGACCATTGGCTACAGCCCATGAGTCAGTATACAGTCTCACATCTGGCCATTTCTCCTTCCAAGTGAAATGTACTACCAAGTGAACCGCCTAAAGTTCTTCCCACTGTGAAGATTTCCCTTCACTGCTACCCTGCAGGGATGCCCTGGAAAGGGCTTGTAGTGGTCCTGCTGTCAACTTGTGGGAGCGCCCACATAATGTGCAGGACCACCCATAAATGAGGCCCTGGCCTCCTCCTCTTCTGAAGGCTGATTGTATGGTATACCCCATGTGGCCACAGGTGCATGCTGGCAAGCAGAAGGCAGTATAGCAGAAGTAGAAGCCATGGCCATCTGGGGAACTTCTTCCTGTAAGTTACTTGTACCTTCTTGGCCTACTCTGGCTCTATCACATATGTACCATTTCCGTTTAACAATAGACTATCGCTGGGCAAAACTATAAATCAGTAGATGTGAAGCTTATAAAGCAGTAGATCGGATAATGCCCAGGTCATAGGCAATTCAGGTCACATGCTGTCCCATGGCAAGTGCTCAATTTCCACTAAGGCCCACTAGCAAAACAAGAGCTGTTTTTCAAAGGGACAGCTGTTGTTTGCAGAACGTAGCAGAGTCTTGCTCCAAAATACTAAAGGCCTCTACTGGGATTCACCTGGGGAACTTACCAGAGACCGCAAACACCATGCCTACCTGATTGATGAGGACACTTCAAGAGACACTTGTCTCTGCTGCATCAGAAGACCCCAGTGGCAGAGCAGCCTTCATAGCAGCCTGGACCTGTTGCAGAGTCTTTTTTTTGTTTTTCTAAGGTGCACTCAAAGCTAGTAGCTGTCTAAGTTACCTGGTAAATGGGCCAGAAAAAAACACCCAAGTGACCGATGTGTTGCCTCCAAAATTCAAGTAGGCCCATTAGGTGTTTTGCCTCCTTTTTCGTTGTATGTAGATTCAGATGCAACAATTTATGTTTTACCTTAGAAGGAACATGCCCAACACCATTGGACTTCTAGAAATTTCACTGAGGTATAAGGACCTTGAAGTTTAGTTGTATTTATTTCTCATCCTCTGGTTCTCAAATGCTTTAGTAACAAATCCATAGAGACTCCTACTTCTTGCTCATTTGGGCCAATCAGTATTACATAACCAAGGTAATGTACCAGTGTGTGTGATACTTTGTGAGAGACAAAGACATCAAAAAGGGAACAGTTGAAGTTAGAAATTGATCACACTTGCAGGGCTGGGTCATGGACATCCCAGGGAAAGCCATGGGAAGAAGCTGCTTCAGCCCAGAAAATCACCAAGGCTCTAGACAATTCAAGCAATGGGTTGCTAGGCAAAGGGGTACCATGTGACATTATGTTACAAAGTGTATAAATAAGTACCCCTACAGTGAAGGGGCAGTTGATTTCCTCCCATCCAGAGAGTAAGGACTCCGCCTGACCTCAGCTTTTTTCTCTCTATTTTCTCATCCTCTCACAGTCCTTCACTCCAGGAACCTCAAGAGCCACATGATTTGTGGCAAATCTATAAACTAAGTTGTGACACAGGCCTGGAGATTTAATATAATCCTGAGCTATGACAATGAAAGTCCATTGCTGGCCTTGCCAAGAAAATTGTTTCTGATGGTCCTTGAGGATAGATATGGAGAAAACAGTATTTGCCAAATCAAATGCTACATACCAAGCATCAGGCGATGGGATGCAACACAGAAACCACATTGGTACAGCAACTGCAATTTGCTCGATTTGTCTAATGGCAATTTACCATCATACTACAAGACCTGTCCATCTCCCACACAGGCCAAAAAGAGAACTAAATAGAGATGTGGCAGGAACCACCATTCCCAACATCCCTCAAGTCCTTGATGGTGGCACTAATCTCTTCAGCCCTTCCAGGAATATGATAATTTTTGCTTTATTTTACCAGGCAAAGGCAACTCTAATAGCTTTCATTTTCCCTTTCCAAATATAATAAAACAAAAGACCAGATTGAGAACTCTGTCAAGTACTGAGTATATCTATCCCAATTATTCACTCTGGTTTTGTTCAATGTAAGCTCCTAACATTATTTTTAAAATAAGGGCAGTTAAAAATTATTTAAATTCAAATGATTTTTAAAAATATTATTTTCAATGGAATTTGGAGATCAAATATTGCTTTTTCAGTCAAAAGCTTTATTATGAAAATGTATCATGTAACTTAAAATGCATGTCTGAGGCTAGATTTGATAACACTCCTCATCTGATGGTTATAGGAATACATCTACTCTGTAGGAAAGAAGGAAAAAATCAATGGCTACATTTTAGAGAGACAACCAGCTTTACATAAAATTTACAATGAAGTGCCCCCTTTTAAAAAAATAGTTTTAGCATTTCAAGCAGGAATCCATCAAATTGTCAGCTACAGATGATTCCTCAAATTAATGTAAAATAATTCAAAAACAAAATGTAGGTGAGAAAAAGATTTCCCCGCCCCATCCTGCCAGCTACCACCTTTCTCATATATTTGCTTTTATGCAAAGCTGAAAGTTGGGCAACAATTTTTATAGTTATGCTGATTGGGATAATCTTCTTCATGATGTGCTGATTTCAAAAGCCTACTATCCCTAGGGTTGAATTTGCAAAGATGTAAATTGGCTTCCTAACACTATATTTTGTAATGTGTAAATTAATAACTTGACATTTCACAGCTGTTTTAAAAGCTGTGCTTTAAAGAATGAAATATCAATCACAAATATACATCTACCTAGAAATGTCAAATTCCACCCAGATGAATACCATTGCAAATTAGCAGCAGGTCACATTGTTCTGCTGTCTTTCAGCTGTGATGTATTTGCTTCCTTTCCAGGTTAAGAGCTCCCATAGAGAGGATTAAACCTAATTTCTACCCTATATGAAAGATGCATAGTGAGGTGCTTTAATAACAGAACATAGTAACCAAATGTTAAACCTTTGAAAGAGGCAGTGTTAAATGGTAAAAGAAGATATTAAGCCAGGAGTCAAAAATACCTAGATTAAATTCCCAAGTCTTTACTTGTGAGTTATTTAGATTTAGACGTCTCATGGTCTCGCTTCTCAATTCTTTAAAATCAACCTTACCCATTTTACAGAGTTATCGAAAATACCTTTGTCTATGTCACATGCACATGAAAAACTGGTATAAGCTAGTACATACTCAATATTGATTTTGAATGTAAATTCAAGGAATTACAAGAGCTTATTAATGCTATTAACTAATGTTTCTTCTTGTTATACATGCTTATATCAAGGTGTGTATCCTGTTGACGATGTTATCAATGGGATAGCAATTAATATCAAATAAGGAATAATTTAGCAAAATAACTCATCATTCCATGATTGAGTGCATCTGAGTAAATAATAGGCTAACCTGCTCATCTACATTTCATGCTTAAAGGACTTCTAACATTTCTTCATCAGTTTTAAAAATGTATATCAAATTCTCTGTTATTAATATGCCATGTCATATTCCCAAATAGTGATCATACCTTATAATTATTTAAAATATATACAAAGTTTTACTGCTTGCATATAGTGTCAATTCTATATTATTGGAGTAAATGTATGTCTTAAATGAACACTACAATTAGTCCTGGACCTTTTGGGTAAATTTCAAGTGTACAGACATGAGAAAACTAAGTCAACATTATGATTTTTCTCACAAAACATAAACTGACAGTCAATTTTCAGCTCTGGATAGCTGTTCTAATTCAGCTAATCTTATTGGGTTAGGATGGGGAATAAGTTTTTCAGTTCTATACAACTTTAAATAAGGTAGGATGTTTTATTCACTCATCTGTACCCCTGGTTTCCAGCATAGTGAATTGTTCACAATAGGAACCGAATGGAAACACAAGAGGTTTGTAAGACAAACATCGACATGAATGTTATGTTTAATCTTAGTCATGTCTCATAGTCAACCAATATTTTTTGTAGCTTTTTATTTCAAAGGGTTATAAATGTAAAGGATACTCTTAGTAAAATACACTTCATTAAGTAATGGTCTTATTTCAATGAATTACATTTAATATTTTAAGAACAAATATTTTGTTTCAAAAATCTATGTATGCATGCCTTATTTTTCATGTATTTGGAGACCTATAGTCTGAAATAAATATTGATTAAAGGATCTTCTAAGCAATACTTACATAGAGCCTGTGCCTTCTTGCTGTGTCCTCATATAATGTATAGAACAAGGCTACTCACTACATCCTTTCTCATAAAACCATCAATAGTGAAAGTTTACAAATGTGAGTTCTGCCTCTTTTAGTCAAAGTTCCCTTCTAATTCCATCATATTAGAGGGTAGGATTGCAACATACAAATTTTTGAGGGCACAAAAAGTCAGAAACTGGAAAACAATATTGCAGAATATCTATGATCTGTGAAAGTGTTCTCTATCTTCACAAGTGGAGCCAAGGAGAATGGTTTTATCTGTCAAACTTTAGAGTAGTACAGATAATATTGTTTCTATTTTAAAATAAAATTAGTTTCATGCATGTAAAGTAAAATCCCAGTTTATATTGTTACACTTACATGGAACCAATTTTGAAGACGTAATGATTAAATGGAGGATTTCTGATATAATATTGCACTTTTCTGGGGTGCATATAAAATATATACAGGAAAATGCAGAAACACCACAATTCAATACAAAACCAAATCAGTTTCTGGTAGTCTACTCAGTAATAAATTGAAATAAATATTTTATTTCCTGCAAACACATAATTGCAAGACATTTCACCCAATTCTGAGAGCACAGGCATGTATAACTTATCTCATACACATAC
>PVJX010016771.1:0-39638 GCA_004027295.1 Dolichotis patagonum | reverse complement strand
CCCCAGCCCTCTTTGGCATTTCTAAGATGTAGAGAAGCTACAACTTTCAAATGATCCATATGTGCAGGGAAAAATAAATTTCCCTTGGACCTGCAGAAGCCACCAAATCCCAATGGATGCTGAAATCAAGTGAGAAAATTATAAAACAAGGAGAAAGTGTGGAAGGGAGCCAAGGATATTGAGAACGAACAAACAAAATAATCCCCAAAGTGAAAGTGGAAAGGTACAATCCCCAAGAAAAAGAGAGAGACAGAGAGACAGAGAGAGACAGAGAGACAGAGAGAGACAGAGAGACAGAGAGAGACAGAGAGACAGAGAGAGATGGAGAGAGACAGAGAGAGAGGAAAAGAGAGGGAGAGGGAGAGAGGGGACTGGAAAATGTGTAAGGGGCAGGGTTTCTGGAGATAGAGAAATGGGGATAGGGTTTTGTTCCTGGGGCACAGGAAGAGAAAGAAGAGAAATAAAAGAATGAAATTATTCAGAAAAGCGGGAATAAGAAACGTCAGTGTTCCCACCTTTTTCTTCCCTACCAGCATGGTTTATTCGTGATCTCTCCTCTAAAGAAAAACCAGGAAGTTGAAGAGCATTGTAACACAAATATCAATATACATTAAGTATCTCTCAACTTGCGTTGGGGGGTATGAAAAATACACTGAATTAGACAAAAAAAACCAGATAGAGAACTTAACAACAACCCCAGCTCTCTTGGAAGCGGAAGCAGGAGGATAGTTTGTTCAAACCGTCTGAGCAACTTACCAATTTAAGACCCTGTCTCAAAATAAAAAAAGGACAAGGGCCGGGAATGTCACTCAGTGTGCAGGCTCTGGGTGCAACTGTCAGGACCGAGGGAAAGGGACAACAACAACCCTATGGAAACATCAGCTACCCTTCAAGTGTCAAGGTCCTTGAAAATCATCTCAAAGGTGGCAGAACTGCAGGGGTCAGTGCACAGGTGTCCTTGCAGAGACACTGCCTGATTTCTAGACACAACAGGTCTGAGCAGAGTATTTTGCACATTTCATTGTGGTGCTAAGATTCAATTAAGGTTGGATGATAGGTTGGAGAGAAACACGAAACCATTAGTTAGATATTGATTAATCAGAACAAACGTTTAGCTGGAAACATGGGAGAAGGAAGAGCAAAGAGGGAAGAAAGAGAGCATTGACCCCATATACGTAACAGGTGGGAATCAAAGGATGTGATCTAGAAAAGACAGTGAAAGATTAAGAAGGAAAAACAAGGGAGTAAGGGCACTGCACAAAGTTTTGGAACAAGGGTGGCCACCAGAATAAAATTACAGGTTGAGTACTACTTATTCAAAATGCTGGGGGCCGGCAGCATTTTGGATTCTGGAGAGTGTGTGTGTGTGTGTGTATAGTATTTGCATACATATGAGATATCTTGGGGATGGCACCCAACTTATATATGAAATTCACTTGTTTCATATGTGTCATGGTTTATGTCGGTGGCCCCCAGGCCTCATGTGTTTGCATTGTACATTTGTGACTGGTTCATCGTCTAGTGCTTGGATTGGTGGTGTCAGTGCTACACCCTGCTAGGGAGCGGAGCCAGGATGTGATGTAATGGCAGGAAGAAGGGGTGTCTCTCTTTCTTGCCAGTTTCCACCTTGCTGTTGGCAGCCACCATGAACTGCGGCCCGCCATGCCACCCTGCCTTGGAGCCAACTGAGTATGGACTGAAACCTCCAAAAATTGTAAGAAATAACCCTTTCCTTTCCCAACTTTGGGCATCAGGTATTTTGTCTCAGCGACAAATAAAAAGTAACTAAGACAATATGTATTTTATACACACTCCGAAGAAAATGTAACACAATATTTTTAATATACTGATGCATGAAGCAGTTTATTTTTTAGTTTTTATGTTTTATTAGTTCATGTTTGCAGTAAATAATGAACACATTCCTTGCGTGGATTGGTCCAAGTGAAGGAAAGTTTCACGGTGTGGAATTTTGCCATGTGTGGTGTCATGCAATTGCTCAGAAAGGTCAAATTTGGGAGACTGGAGGTGTAGAATTCTTGTCTAGTATGTGTGAGGCCCAGTCCCCCAGCAGCACAACACACACACACACACACACACACACACACACACTAACCAAAAACTGTTTCAGATTTAAGAACATTGCAAATTTTGGATCTTTGGATCAGGCACACTCACTTTGCACATGGCTCTATACAAACCAAGTTAAAAAATGCAAATGGGTCTCTGTCTTCCCTAAATAGAGAGATGCACTAAATATAATATTATAATGTACTAAGTAATTATAATAGAGGACTTAACAGACTTGAGAGACATGATTACAATTACACCAACAAAACTGGACAGACCTATTTTGCTTATAAAAAAAGATTTTCTAGTTGGCTTATACAGCCAAGCTGAACTATGTGATATAGACAAGAGATACACAAATGGAGACACTGAGAGAGCTAAAAATGAACAGGCTAGAAAAAGTTTAATAGGCAAATGGAAAGTTACATAGCAGGAATTGCAATCTTGATACCAAAATAGATTCCAAGTCTAAAAGACAAAATCTGAAAATTCTGAGCTATAAAATAGGCCTTGAACATATGAAAAAATAACCAACATTACTCATATAAGATAAATACAAATTAAAACTCAACTAAAATGCCAGTTCTCATCCATTGGCCACACCAAAGTTCCTGAAATCTCACTGATATTTAGCCTGAGCATCTAGTATTGAAATTCTCTTCAGTAGCATTATCCCAGAGTAATCCCAGACTATCTAGAGTATCCTATCACTATGCCAGCTTTCCTGCAGCTGGAACAAAATGCTCAATACTAGAAACTTAACAGAAGTTTCATTTAGTTTATGGTATTAGAGGGTTCAGTCAATGGTTCCAAGGCAGAAATAACATGGCAGAATGGCATGGCAGACGAAGCACATCTCATGGCAGCCAGGAAGCCGAGAGAAGAAAAAATCCTTCCAGCGATCAATCCACTGATGAGTATAATGCTCTCGTGATGCAGTCATCTTTTGAAAGTTCCCCTTTTGAATACATGAGACTTTTGGGGTACATACTATATCTAAGCTAACACTCTTCCCTGCTTCACAAAGGTCATATTCTGCTCATTATGTAAAACGTATTTGGTCCACCTCTAAGAGTTGCCAAAGCCTTAACAGTTTCAGCAGCGCTGAAAAGTATAAAGTATCTGCTGGGCGTTGTGGCGCACACCTATAATCCTAGCACTCTGGAAACTGAGGCAGGAGTGTTGCTGCAAGGCTGAGGCCGGCCTGGGTTAGTGAGTTCATAGGCAGCCTGAACTATACAGTGAGGCCCTGCCTAAAAAAAAAAATTTGAAAAAAGACAAATGCAAAGCAAACTGTTATCTGTGAGTCCCTGTGAAAAATAGAAAGTTAAATTGTTCTGGTATATAATGGGAGAGAGTAAATATTTTCATTTCAGAAGGGGTGGTGGCAAGGAATAGGAAGAAACAACCAAAGAAGGACAAACATTACATCCTGTAAGTCCATGTCCAGCACTTGGGCACTGTGTGGCCAGATGTGAACTCCACAAGGCTTGGGCAGCCCTGGCCCTGTGCCCTGCTAGTTGCAGCCCACTGACCTCTCTTGGGCTGGATTTGCTCACTGCCTGTGGCGTTTCCCAGCAGACAGGCCGTGTTTCTGGCATCTACAACTTTCTGGGGTCTCCCCCACACTTTGGCTTCACTTTCACACCTTGAGGCAGTGCCTTCTCAAGGGGTAATTGCTTTGCCTCTCAGGCCTCCCTTTGGGTGAAAGCCTCTGTGAGCCCCCAGCGCTTGCAGTCTGCATTCTGAAAACTCAGAACTATGTTGATTGTGCCAGGTTCTGTCACCAACTCCAGCAGTGGCCTGGTGCCTTTCGACTGAGGGTGCAGAAGTCCCTGGGTGCTTGGATGGCTGGACTTTGGGAAACAAATGTCAGGGAATGAATTCTTTAGGAGGTCTTTCTTGAGCAGGGTATCCGGAAACTCTCCTCCTATGAAAAGTTTATATATTTACACCTTTGACACTATGATGGGTGGAATTTTGCTGATTCCTGAGATTCCCTCAAGGCATCTTTCTTCTTTTCCTTATATAAAGTACTTAATTCCTTGTTAATGATGGTAATCTTTTCAGCAGTCACACATCTTTATAGCAACAACTTTCACATAGTTCCTTAGCCAAACTTTAAGTTTTTCAAATTTTCTGCTTTGCTTTTTGACCCCTATTCTCCCAACAAGCCTGGTTAAAAGCAGCCAGCAGTCCCCACATTATAGCCTAAGTGTTGGGCTGTCTTGAAATTTCTTCCACCAAATTAGCCCACTATCTTTAATCTCACTCTCCTGCAAAGTTTTGGGACATGATAAAAAATGTAGACAACTTTTCTCCAGATCATAACATATATGGCCTCTAGTCCAGCTGCCAGTAGAGTTCTTGTACTCAACTGAAACCTTCTGAGATTGGCTTTTACCATCTGCATTCCTATAAATGCTCTGATGTTCTGCGCTCTGACCAGAATCTTCCATTAGGCTGTTCTTACAGTAGTTTACAGTTAACTTGTAGATCTAAACCTTTCCAAACTCTTCCTGAAAACTAGCTACAGAGGTTAGGTACAGTCATAGCAAAGACTCCATCCTTGGTACCAATTTTCCATGTCAACCCACTTTCATGTAGCTGGGACAAAATATCTGACATCCACAATTTAAAGGAGAGATTTAATTTGGCTTGTAATTTTGGAGATTCAGTCCATGGTAAGCTGGCTCCAGGGCAGAAATGGCACGGTGGATGGGCACATGCAGCACAGCTGTCACCTCATGGCAGCCAGGAAGCAGAAATAAGGGAGGAGCTGAGGACAAGAACACATCGTTTAAGGTGACGCCGCCCCAGTTACCTGCTTCTTCTGACTGCACCTCACCTCCTAACAGTACATTCATTGATCAACTAGCGCCCCATGACCCAATCAGTTTCCAAAGACCTCACCTCTAACTATGAGAATTTTGGGTGACATTCTAGACATAAATCATAATGATGTCTCTATTGACATATTGTAAAGCATTATTTTCATAAGCCATATACATGTTATGTATATGGAATATATATACATATATATATATGGATTCAAGAGTATAATTCAATATATATAAATGGATTCAAGTATGTATGGATATAGGCTTGAATTTTTTTGGTTAGCTTTGGGATGATCAAAGTTAAAGCTTCTGGTTACTATAATTAAATGTTTCCTGAGCTATGTCATACAGCACTGTTTTGAGAAGTTTCGTTTTATTGGTATTATTGGAAATGTACTATTATATTAGCATTAATTTCCCCCCTCCACAATCCATAACACTTACCTCTTTGGGCTAGGCAAAATGGAACCATAATTGATATATAGTGTCATACTTACATACCTTCACAAGGCAGTCATATCTAATTGTTCCTAATAGGGCAAAAGAGATTTTTTTTTTCATGAAACAGGATACATATGGATGTCCTCTAACCAAAATTTGTTCATTCTGTAGTGGCACGATAAACTAATTTTCATTTCTCTGGCTTAGTGTTTTAGTTTAAAAGGTTGAATCTAAAGCTTAACTGTGTTTGGTTTATTCTTACGTTTTCCTAAGGCCAAGGTAAACACAGAAAAAAAACGGACCATGTGTTCTCTATCCTTTAAAATAATATTCAGATACAGCTAGAAATGGAGTATTTGTATCTCCCTGCATTCGCATGTTGAAACCCTAAGTAATGATGGTATGTGGAGATGGGATTTTTGGGAGGTAATTAGGAGATCAGGCCTTGTGAGTTGAGTCCTCTTGATGAGGTTAATGACCATGTGGGATGAAAACTCCAGAGCCTTTTCTCTCCACCGTGTTAGCAAACAGCAAGGAGGCGGCCATCTGTGAACCAGTAAGAGGCCTCTCCTAGGACCCAACCATGCCGGCACCCAGATCTGGCACTCCTTCATCTAGTACTGGAGAAGCAAATGTCTGTGGTTCTGCCTATCGTGTTACAGGACCTTGAATTTAGGCTTCAATTAAAATTGTGTACACATGACATTAAACCATAGTGGTTTTCAAGTGGGGAACTTTGCTCCTAGAGGGGGCATTTGGCAATGTCTGGAGAATTTTTATATAGGAATTATGTAGATGCTTCTAAATAGATATCCTACAATGCTTGGTTTCCTACTACACAAAACTTTTTCCAACAAATTATCTGTCATCCTCAGATGAAGGAACTCTGCATTAGCTGGTCTTAATTTTTACTCCCCTGGACATTTTCTTCTGTCTCTCCTTAGGGAGGAACGTAAGAACCAAGATAGAGCAACACAATATTTCAGAACAAGTAAAAACTGGTGATTAGGTCTATGAAATATTTTACTGGGACATACATGTTGTTTCCTCCTCAGATAAGCAACTAGGAAGACACACTAGGTGTGAATGCCCAGTGTGAGAGGAATTCTTACTAGTCTTTAGATTACTAAGCAAATCAAGATTATTACTGCAGAATCATTCACACTAGCATGATGGTGCTCCTCCAAGAATATATTATCTGCAGAAAAACACCATTTTATACAAATTAAAAGACTGGAATTATAGAAGGGTCTGTCTAGGGATTCCTGCTCAATTGTCTTATTTTCCCTTTGGTTTATTTTCTTCTTTTAGAATCATAAGTAAAATATTTAGCTTGGATAAAGTAAAATCAGATCTGCCTCCTCCTCTCTCTACTACAAATTACTTTAACATCCATAGTCATCTTTCAAATGAAAGTCTTACCCAGAGTTATTTTATTTAATTTATTTATGTAATACAGTGTAGAAAGCTATCATGGCATAAGCAATGATTCTGTACAATCATCCTGCAGAAAAAAATTTTTGGAGAATTCTTGGTAATTTGAGACTGGCAGAGCACTCCCTCCCTCCCACCCATAAAAGTGCTTGCAATGAACAGGGATTTTTTTTTTTTTATCAAAGATCCAAGGATTTATGGACAAAAAATTCTCAATGCCTCATGTGTGCACATAAAACAGGCACAAAGAAATAAACGTATCTTCTTAATTCCTATATCACAAATATAGCAGAAGCAGCAATCTGTACAATAAAATGCAATCATGGAAAAAAATTCTCTAAATCATTTGGAATACTAAAAAAAAAGTTTTAACTTTAAAATGCATAGTGATCAGGAAAAGAATACGTAGGCAAGAGAAGCAGCTAAACTCCCACGTTCACATGAAGCATCTCCCATCGATTTTTAAAGCATATTTCAAGTAGGACTTAATTGGATCACAAACCACAAGAATAATATACAACTGGCTAAGGGCTATGCATGTGATAAATAATCAGGAGAGAATCTATTCATGCACTAGTTTGGTACAGCTAAATTCTTTACAGTACACAAAAACCATTAATAATGTAGCGTAGAGACCAAAAGGTAAAGAGAGAGAGAGAATACATTACTGATTTGTATATTAATTCAAGTTCAGGCATCTACTTTGTGTTACAGCACAGCTGTCAAAGGCGGTAATGAGTAAATAATAAAACAGAAGGGTTTGTTTCTTCCCACATTATTCTATAAATGAACACCGATGGGTTGTGAAGCAATGGTTTTGCTGTCCAACTTCAGAGGCTGCTGTGGCGGTGGTCTAGTTCTGCATCTGCTCGAAGAATTTGTAAGTTGGATTCTCGTAGCCGTTCTGCTGCATTTTGGACAGGTGGCGCTCCTCGGGGGTCACAGCAGCGTCAACCTGAAAAGCAAGTATGGCGGTTAAAAGACATTGATCAATTCTTTAAGAGCATGCGTGAAACCAAGAAAGTGGTTAAAAGTGCGCAATGTTCTTCTTTTAGCAAGACTGCAGAACACACGTTTATCCCCCTGTGAAGCACTTTATGAAAATTCTTTTTAAAAATTTTTACTTTGAGGCAGAGGTCTTGCTAAATTAGTGAACCACGCAGGCTGGACTTGAATTTATGATCCTGCTGCCTCCATCTCCCAGAGTAGGGGGAAGATTGTCTCCAGTTAGGCAGATACTCCATGTAGCCACCAGGTGGCGCCGAGAACCTCGCCGCGCATATTCAGGCCTGCAAAGTGCCCACTGGCTGCTTTCCCTTCTTCCTCCCAAAAGCAACTGGGTAAATCCTGTTGGGTGCAAAGGGTCAAGCAGCCAAGAAAGACTGTTCTCCTTGAAGATCTGACTGTAAACTGGCATAGAAAAAATCCAAGAGCACCATGGAGAGAATGAACAAAGTTAACTACACTACATGTGACCCTCAGATCTCCAAATCCACAGAAAAAAATGCTTAAATACCAAATGCCTTTGCCGGCCTACTTTATCTGTCCGTTTCCATCACATTTTATATCTGCAAAAAAGTTAGGCCTGAGAATCTTGTAACTAAATATATATAAACTAAGCATTAGTTTAATTAAAATATTAAATAATATATATAAACTAAAAATATGTAACGAAATATTCTATATATAAAATCTCAAAGCAGTTATTATTTCCACGGGTGTGTGTGTGTGCGGAATACAACAAGGACACAATGCCCTAGATTTTATATGTATTTATATGCATTTAACTGAACAGTAAAATACCACTGAAACATGGTCAGCTAAAGTCTTCAAAGAGATTCGCTCTGTAACACGGTGCTTCTCCTCTGAGGTAGGTCACTAACTATCACGCTGTCCCCTTGGGTCAGGGCTGGGCAGGGCTGCGTGGGGCCTGTGTTTTCTGCAGACTGCACTGTGGGCAGGGGCCATTCTTGTTCCAGTTCTATCTGCTGTATCTTTCCCCACACACAGAGAAGTGGTACTTCAGTCTGAATGAATAAAAGATTATTATTATTTCCAAAACCTCTTCTTCAAAACTATTGGAGGATGAAAAGAATCCATGCAAAAATAATCACGACGAAGAAGCTGTTTTCCATAAAGAGTCAGGTGGTCGGTAGAGATCTCCCTTCCCAGGGACCTCTTCTGTTCTTGCAGAACGAAACTGGCTCCCACCTTCCTCCAGCAGGACCCTGCAGGCCCGTTGCAAGCACTGACTCTTCTGAGTGGCATCTTACAGAGCTTTGTCACAGGCAATGTGGCAAGGTCTGGACCCACCCAGCTGTCCCAGGGCTGTGGTGCCCCTGGACCCAATGAAGGAAAACTGCCCATGAGCGTGTGTGGTCAGCGCTGAGATGCCAGGTCTAGCGACAGAGCCAGGTGGGTCCCTGTATTGACACCACCTCACAGATGGAACGACTCTGTGGTCTGGTCTTGAAGATGCAGGGCTCTGCCACGCCCGTGTCCTCTCCAATGTGTGCCAGGATTCTGAAGTCCTCGTGCACGGCAGGCATCCTGCCTGAGTGGCTTCCTTTCTTGGCCACCAGTAAGTGTTACCCAGGAGTCAGGACTGACCTGATGGCTCCAAAGGATGCGCAGAATCACTGTCCCATGGGAGAAATTGGCAACTATCGTCCCAGCCCCTCCTCCCCTTTGATCTGCACTGTTGTCAACAGATGAGGTCACCTGGCTTTAATTGGCAATTGTGCAATCAGCCAGCCACAGGCTTGCAAGGCAAACGGCACCCTTCAGGATTAGCACCCACAGGACAGCTCGCTCACTTTCCAAATCGGGTGGCCAGGGCCCGTCTGTGGCACTGTGCTATACCACCCTGTAACTCAGAGAATGGCAAGGTTTAACAAAAAATTACCTTGGAGATTAAGCACAAAGCTGTAACGTTTGAGTGTAGAAAAAAACACTTTCATGTGTGTGGCAGGTTGACTGGTAGGACTGTTACACTTTTATCTTCCGCAGGAGGCACCTCGACCTTGACCTTGGCTGTCAACAGTCACTGGCATTCATCGAGGGCAGCAGGATACAGTTCTATCTCTTCCTCAAACTCCAAAGCCAAACCCTTACAACAGCGCCACCAGAAACCCAGGGCCCGGAGGCCGGCTGGCGTGCAATCCGGGCAGCCAACTCTCGTGTCTTCCCCTGGCCTTGATTCTCCTCACTGCTCCTCATTGGGCTTTGTTCCCATGAGGGCAGCTGCATGGTGCCACCGTGATGCCACTCCCGCCGTGGGGTGGCTTAGCCCTCACAGCTCAGAGCAAGGAGCTGGTAACTTATCCTCAGCTGCTTACAAGCCAAAAGCAATAAAGTGACTATTCGTGTCCACAGCAAACCTCCTTCCCCTTCAGCCAGCCAGGCCCACCAGTCCCTCCGCAGGTAAAGCTGCAACAGCACTGGGGGCCACCACGTGAAGGTCCCTTCCTCTCCTGCCGGCACCAGCCCTGGAAACCTGTTTCCCTCACAGCTGAGCGGGGGCTGGCGCGAGACAGTCGTGCTTGTGCTGGAAGAAAGGATGGGCCAATGACACGAGGGACAGTCTCCATCTTCTCACCAGGTAGGAACATGTCACTTGCTAAGATGCACACACGGCGGTACCACTTCTGAACCCCCCTCTCCCGACTGCTGGGACGGGACAGCAGAAGTCAGTGAGATGCTGAGGCCTGCACTGCCCCTTGTGCGGGTGCCACTTCTTCCTGAGACCTGGGCTCCCCGAGCAGCTCCGCAGCCCGGCTCCGACTGGGTACTGCAGCTGGTACTGGGACACCTGAGCCCAGGCAGCCAGATTCTCTTTCCCCTAACACAGCTTTGAGTAGGGTATTGTTTCCCTCTTCAGTGCCAGGGGTTGAACCCAGAGCCCTGTGCATTCCAGGAAAAGTGGTTTACCACCAAAACCAACCCCTGGCCCCTGAGGAGGACTTCAGAATACTCAGGCTTATGTACCATTCCTAGCCCTTTCTTCTTGAACCTCAATTCCCTGGAGCCATTTATTTCTTCACTGTATCCAGAGGAATTTATAGTTCAGCGATCAGATGGCAGAGATAAAATTCTATTTAGGTCTCCTTAGTTTCCAGTCTGCCCCCAACATATCGCCTCTATTTAGTTGGAGATGTGAACCTGGACACTGTATTTAACTTTTATTCTGTCTAGAAACCCCCAGATGTGCATTAATGGATGTCCCTTGATGAATGCACTAAGTTAGGCCAAAGAACAGAGCCCCGGCCCCTAAAATTTTCCATTTGAGATAGACCAGATAAGTAGAGGAGGACAAGACAGCTACCGCATACTAAGAACAACATCAAAGGAGCTGGCAGTTCAGGAAGAGAAGGAAAAACAAAGAAAGCAGCAACAGAATTTTTCGAGCTAGTGATTTATGTCTGCTGGTAGCCTCTCAGTACTGGTTTTCTGCTCATTCTTATACGCAGTCATTTGCTTAATAATGATTCCACATCTTGCAAACTGGTTTAGTTTTGTTTACTGCCAACATCAAGTCATTCTTCAGGCATGCGCAGGAAGTCCTGGACCAGTCCTCTACAATCACTTTGGAGTCTTTCCTTTCCTTTGACGTTCCAGGGTCCCTTCCCACCACTCCCCGGTAGGCACCTGCGGATCTGCAGCTCACCTCACGTCTCCTCCTCCTCGTGCCCTTTCACCTCACTACTTTCTCCAAGTGCTCTGCTACGCCCAAGTGGCTGCACAGTGTCTCCTTCCTGGACTTCTAAGGACACATGGTTACGATGTCACCAGTGACCACACAGTCCTCAGGAGAAAAGTCACGTGTCCCAAATCCGTAAAAAGCTTAAAAAGCACTTTGTATTGAGGTCATTAAAGAGATGACTAGGGCGTGGGAGTGGGGAGACGTCTGGCCTTCCAGATCCAAGGTTTTTTTTTTTTTTGCGCTCTACAATAAAAAGACCTTGTGCCCTCATTTTCTTACAAAAGATGAAGTCTCCATCTTGGAATAGTAGCATAAAGAGCTACAGGACAAATATATTTTCAAATATCCAGTGCCCGTGCCCATCAGTGTTGAAAATGCTCTCCTGCCACTGAACGGAATCGAGGTTCTGCAGGGTCATCCCACGACGGGGGCCGTGGAGGAAACACAGCTGGCACTGAAATTCTCCACTATGAGATCGAAACTGTGGGCACCTCTGGGAGCAGCACAGGAGGGGCCATCGCTTCACTGCTTGTGGAGTGAAGAAAGCACAGTCACCTCCTCAGGAAAGCGAGGCTGGCAGCTCCCAGACTGAGGCTAGGCCTCATGGTTAATTAAGTCATTAAATCAGTATTTACTGCTTAGTTTGAACAAACATCGAACCCTCATTTCTGCCTGCTAACAACTCTTATTAATAAAAATACCAAGCTCGTTTTCACTTCTGTGTTTCTTAAGGTTTCCCTGGGCTTCCTATCTCTGACTTTCTTTTTTTTTTTTAATTTTTTTATATTTTCTTTTAAAGAGGATAAATCAGAATAAAGCCAATCAAAACAAACCAGTGTTAAGAGACACAGGCCTTCAAAACATTATGAAATCAACAATAGTTACCATAATGCCTTTTGATATCTTCAAAATAGCTGCAGATATAACTTCAGACATAGTAAAAATTGAACAGAACAGAATAGAAATGGAACAATAAAAACAAAACAATGAATGCAATAAAGGACTTCAAAACAAGCCTATAGTAAATTCAAAATTGTTACCATAATATAGCTTGCTATCCTTGAAATAGCTTCTCCTGTCATCGGATTTAACATAATTAAACAAAACAAGAATAAAATCCAACCCAACAAAACAATGGAAATGATATAGGACTTTCAAAACAAGACCACAGGGAATCAACAATGGCTGCAACCCTCAGGAGATTCCCCCCTAGATACCACTGTGTACCATCATCCCTGAACCTATGATCAGACCACTTACTGGCCCTCAACCTGCAACATTAGTGAAACACCACAGGCATCCAATTCATTTCTCCCCCATAGCTATCACGGCAGCCTGTGCTTCTCTGGACCAGCTGGTTGCTTAGCGTGTGTGTGTATGTGTGTGTGTGTGTGGGGTGGTGGTGGTGGTGGTGGCGGTGGCGGTGGTACCTCTTGTTTGCCAGCTGCGCGCTGGAAGAGGCTGGGGGTCTGGCTGTTCCCAGGCTGGCAGTGGCCCCCACGTGGTGCCGGTTCCCAGACTGGGCCTGCTTGCTGGTGCGGCCATTGTTCTCCTGCCCTCCAGTGCACGACTGGCCCTATCTCTGACTTTCTGCAGGAGTCTTTTGCTCCAAGAATGACAGACATCCTGGGGACCACACCTTCACGCATGGGTGGTGTGTGGCATATGATCGTTCTCTTCTGGACACCCCAGGCAAGTCCCACTGACTCCTTCATTACGTGTTTCTGTTCTGAGTGAAGCAGGGTTGCTCTTAACCAAGGAATTAAACTGGAAATGAAGGTTCTTTGGTAGCCATAGGAAATTGGCTCCACGACCACAACCCATAGATACACCAGTTTTTTGTACAGCACGGTGCAGCGTTTGTTTCTAGCCTATGCTCATCCCGCTTTATGCCTTAAATCCTTTCCAGAAGGCTGATAATAACACCTACTACAATGCGAATGCTGTGTAAGGAGCTGTTACCATGTATCATTTAGGGAATAATGACTAAAAAGTTTGCATACAATACAATTAAGAAAAGACTGTTGAACCAAGGGGTGCTGCAACACTGTGCTATATCCCAAGTCCTTTTTACTTTGAGACAGAGTTTCTCTCCCTAAGTCGCCCAGGCTGGCCTTAAACTTGGGATCCTCCCACCTCAGCCACCCGAGTAACTGAGCTTACAGGCATGCATCACAGCATCTGGCTTCCAAATGTTTTTGATCCTCGTTGGCTGAACCTGGGGATGGAAGGCCAATCGGCCTTGACTGCAGAGGTCTTCTGGGGCAGGCAGAGGAAGTCTGCACTGCCAAGCATTGCCCAGAGACAAATACTGCTGCAAAAGCTCACAGCACTGATTTATGGGGATGGCGCTGATTTCAGGGGTCATGCCGAGGGCTGCTGCTCTTGGTGTCCAAGTTCTGCCACCCCAGTGAGAGGAGGCTTTCCCCAGGGTGCGGAAGGGAGCGGCTGCTTAGGTAAGTTCTACAGCAGCACTGCTGGCCGTGCAAATGGAACACAGATCTTAGAGGACAGAAACGAGGGCCTTGGAAAAAAAGCAAAATAGTTCCAGCCTCTCAACAGCGAAGGGCGAGGCTATAGGAAACAAAATGAGCAGGGCACACAACCCAGAGAGGTTTCTGGGACAGACACCAATGACACCTTGGGAAGGATGGTGGCTTCTCCTGACTCGCTCGCGCAAGGGCGCCTCTGCTGAAGATTAATGCCATGTTTTCAGAATCTGGGTCAATGTGTTAACTGCTTTCTCTGATGTTCCAAGGAGACAGCCCTTTGGTAATGGACCAAAAGAAACACTTAGCCCAGACTTTGGGAAGGGCGCTTAAGAAGCAACGAGTTGTCTTGGAGACAAAGGGTTCTGATTCTTCTCCCTAAGGTTTGTGTAGGGAGTAATTAAGTGGAGTCAGTGCTCATGCATGCGCCACAGATTCTCAAGCTTTGCTATGAACTCAGAATCAAAGCCCTGTACTGGGGACTCCTGTATGCTTAGGGAGATGGTTAGGGAGATGGTGGTGGCTGGAGATGGGTCCTCTTGGCAAAGTATGTGATCAGTTTCATGCTCCCCCAGGAGAGGGAGCCCCAGTAGAGATGCCACTGTTCTACCCAGCACAGCTGGGCACTGTTACAGGCTGAATTACGTTCCTCCCAAATTCTTAAAGTCCTAACACCTAGAACCTCAGTGTTTGCAGATAAGATATTAAAGAAGTGACTGTGGGTAAGTGAAGTCTTTAGAGGGGATCTTACGGTGTCCTATGGTGAGACAGGAGAACCAAGACTGCCGAGCCTCAGAAGAAAGCAACCTTGATGATACTTTGATCTCAAACTTCTAGCTTCTAGTGGTAGTGCATGGCCGTAAATTTTTGTTGTCACCAGGTCTGAGGTGCCGTTACAGCAGCCCTAGTGAACCAATTCAGGCCCTTGACCCGTGGCTTCGAAGACAGGCACCTCCACTAGTGGAAGTTTTTCCAAGAGGGAGCTCTTGCATGGGTAGATCCATCAGTTCAAGACAGAATTATATTAATGAAATGAAAATGAGCTTTTGAATTACTCACTATGGAAACTTTTTTCTTAAATATCAAATTAAAATGGGAAAAACTGATTTGAATAGAAGTGAGAGAAGCTGATACTCTTATAACACCTTGCATTGTTTTGAGTGACCCAGTTTAGATACACTAGTATGGAAAGCGTAAAGGCCCAAACTTGATTACAGTTATGTTTTTTTTAGCTATGCTCATACTCTAATGTGTCAACACCCTGCTCTTTTTCTGCCTGCTGTCTCCTGGATCCTCTCATTCCCACTGCTCCTCAGCACCTCCACACGGGTGTGAACAGGGAAACACGACCAAAGCCAGTTCCCACCAGCAACTCCTGAAAACAGGTCTGTGGGGGTTGTAAATACCGAACAAAATGAGATTTCTGGCTCTACAGCTAATTTATTTAAACTGCTCCTGCTCTCCTATAATCAAGAATGTTCTGGAATACAATTCCTTGGGGCTGATCAGATGTTAACTTGCTAGGAATCTGGGGTGAGAAGTACAGTAACGGGTGGTACAGGGGAAATCCAGATTCTGACTGTGACCTTACGTAATATGTGAACGCTTTTGTCTTTACCTCAGTTTTCTCATCTACAAAATAAGGGTGCCAGTTTGATTACTGAAGCCTCTGAAAAGTTGCATATACTGTGAGATTTGTGATTTTTTTCCTCAATAAAACTGCTTTTTTAGTGTAAAAAAATGAATTTATGATTTTTTTTTCTTCTCTGTGACTTAGGAAAGTTATATTTGAGTCTTGCAGCTACTCTGTTTTGCTGGTGTTATCCATACTTCTATGCTATACCTCTCTTCTGGGCTGGGCTGTGGGAAGAACAATTACAAAAGCAGCATAATGGCACAGTCATTGAGATTATCCCTTGTGTGTCTTCTTGCTACTTCTAGGGCTACTGTACCAATAATAACTTGAAACTCAAGACTTTTTTTAGGTGGAAATTCAGGGTAAGGGGCTAACAAGTATCTAATAAAAAATAATCATACATATCTTGGTGCACTATTTGCCACTATGTGATTTCCTATAAAACTTTAATGGTGAACGTCTTTACTGAAAAGTGGTATTGTTTATCCTTACCTGGTTTTTAAGAGGCCAGAATATTTAAGGAAAAAAAAAAATCTATAAACAGATGTGTTTATCCACCTAACTTTTCTATCTCCTACTTTTCTATCTCCTACTTCTCGGGCTGTTTTTTCTGTTGGCTTTTTTGTTTAAAAAATATTCAAAGTATTCATAATTGTTTAGTCCCTCAGGATCATAGAATTACTTTGGTAATTTCAATGCAAATTATAAACTGACAGAACAACATGAAATCTTAATGCCTTGATTATAATACAGAAGATAAGTGAACGAAAACCAAAGCAGGAAAAGAAGAGCTGGAACCTGAGCAACATGGCAAATATTGGTTCTTTTTCCAAACAAGAGCATTCTTAGACTACAGCATGATTTCCCTATGGTCTTCTCTTTAATCCTTAACTTGCAAACATTGCCTCTGAGTTTACCTACCTCCACCACACCATGATGGATGGACGTGTACTGTTTCTTCTTCAGCATCACCAAGGTGATGACAATCACTGTTGCTATGACAACACCACCGACCATGAGTCCGATAATTGCACCTTTGTTGGAACCCACGTCTTCTGCAAAGAACACCTGGAAAACAAATCACAAAGAAAGACTGTTAAGTGCAGGCACCATCTGCATGAGATCGAAAGTTTCAATACAGCTTCTGCCCTAATTCAATCTTGCACTCTCAGCCGTCTGGTCAGTAAGAAAGACAATCTTAACCTACAGAGCAATGAGTAGTATGTTGCTTCCCCAGTTCTAGGAAGTCTACTGTCCTTCCACAGATCAGTGCAGCGGTCTGTGGGGAGCTGGAACCATGGGACAAGTGAACACTTGGTGAGCAGTGTAAGGCAGCCCCTTGGACATATCAAAGCTACAAAGGTAGAAATTATGATGATGAAAGGGCGCTAGCATTTTTTCAGTTCACAGCAAGCTTAAAGCTGGGAGACATGGTGCATGACTCTAAGCAATGTCACCTTAGGTACTTTCTAAACCTGCAGATTCCTCATTTCTTTGGAAGGACAGGTTCAAGAGACAGCAATGAGCATTCTGAAATGAAGGAGTTAAGCAGACAAAGAAAACAGGCCTCTAACTTCAGGCCACAATAATTCAGAAAGATTCTAATTAACCTTGAGCAGGATATGCACGTTAAAAACATAATGTTATTTCCAAGTAAAGGAACAGTAGGTAAAGAGATCCTAATCGTTACACGTACCTCATGATTTCCTACTATGTTTTATCAGAAACTAAAATTTACAATGTTGTTTTATTCTTGATGTTTGCTTGGATTAAGCATGAAAAGAATTTGGAGGACACTGTAAAGAAATTATTCATATGATAGATTTATTGCACTACATTCTTTCACATTGTTTACTGAAGCAGGTCATTATTTTCCTGCTTTAACTACATGGAATAAAAGACGCACACTGCAACTTCTATCATCTTGTTATGTAAGATGATCTCATGCCACGTCGAAAAAGAAAAACTGTTACTAAACATGTACCACATTATGTAAGCTAGTGAAAACGGCTTTTGAAATAATTCTTCCAGTAGGGACTCAAGGCAGTCAAATGTCAATTTTCATTGTTAAAACCATCACCGCAGCAATCTGAAAAGGCAATTCAGACTGTAGCAGATAAAGCAAATTTCTAAAAGGATGTTACTCATGGTTTATTTGCAACAAAATTAGAAACTTCATAATTAGTCCTCTTACTAAACAAATATGCTACCTCAACATATTTATAAAAGGAAATAATTAATTAGCTAATGATAGCAGTGTGAGGTAATCAGGAATAAATGTGAGTCTGGACATATCTCTATGTCTTTAGAAACTACTGTAATTTTGTAATATTCATTGTACTAATTATAGTACATTATCTTATCAACTAGTTCAGTAGAGGGAGCTGATTCCCTTAATTGCTGCTGCCACCATTAGTCACTGTCGCATTAGAGGAGTTAGTACAATTATTGCAGAAAGGCTTATATCAGCCAGGCTCCAGGAAATGTGAATCTGCACATTAATCTTTAGTTTTCTGGCCCACCAGCTCCCAATCCTTCAGAAGTTTCTCTAGTTTTTTTTTTTAAACTCTTTAGCATCACCCATTTCAAAAACACGCCTCATTACACAACAACTGATACAAGATTAACCTACCAACAAAAATCAGGATCCAAAAGGCTACATGACTTTTTATGAAACAAGACGATGGGAGTTTAACGCAAATCTGAATCCCAAGTCAGTTTTAGATTTGCCACAATAATTTAGAGGCAAAAAATGCCCAATAAAGGGATTTCTTTTAGAGATTAATACTAGGATTTGTGAACTTTATGAATATTGGAAAAATATTTGCTGCTTCAAAAGGAGCAAAAACACACAAAACAGAAGAAGGGTCTGCGAATACTCTTCAATATTACTATTAAGAATTTTATTACTGTCTTTTGTTCTATACTGACTATGTGATAAAAACCATCCCCTTGTACTAACTTAATTCCCTTGCTGTGCTTACTGATAACATGGAAGGAATCCTAACAAAACTCAGGATATGATATATCTAAATTTCTAACCTTCGGGTGAAGATTTTATAGAACTACTGAAGTGGCCTGCTTGCCTGCCCTTTTCCTTGTTCCAATTCTAACATGAGGAAGCATTTAAACACTACTAGGAAGACCAGGGTGTCACTGTGCCCTCCTTGACTCCACCCGCCTTGGCAGGGTCCTTGCTACCTTCTCCTTGCAGCAGAACTGAAATTGTAGGAGGCAGGGGACGGAGTAGGAAGGAAGGTGGAAGGGCGGAGGGCAGAGCAAGAGGCACAGTAAGATAGCTGTAGATGGGAACTCAAGCAAGCAATAAATTATGGGTTTAATGGAGACTCTACAACTCTACAATTCTTGAAATAAACTTATTGTAGGTTAGGAGTTCCTTACCTAAATGTCTGGGGCCAGAAATGTTTCATGTATCTTGGGGTTAGTATCCAAAGCTAACTACAAATTTCATTTATGTTTCACATATACCTTATGTACATGACCCAAAGATAATATCACACAATATTTTTAGTAATTTTAGTGCATGAAACAGTGTTTCATGGCATGAAAATTTCCAGTTGGTGCTCAGAAAATACTGGGATTTACAGCATTCTGGATGATTAGATTCTAGAAATGCTCAACATATATAAATCTATTTCCCTAGAAAATTCAGTGCAAGGTAGTCTGTGGCTGCTATATTGACATGAATTCCACTTCTAAGTACTGTGTGGGCTCAGTTGCTTTCTAGTCAGAATGAATCACATACAGGGACCACTGCGTTTTTCTTTATGTTTCCATGATGATAGCATAGTTCCTTAATTTGATTCCTGGCACAGGAAGATCAAGAGTTTACATTTCTTGTCACCTGGTAAGACAAGCTGCAGCATAAAGAAGTAAACTGTTTTGCATACCAGTTTTTGATGACGGACTTCATACCCTGAGTCATGTCGGAATTCTGCATCCATCTTTACTTCCGAGATCTCCTCTGTCTTGATATTTGTCAACCCGGAACCTGTGTGAGAGCAGAGTTAAGATACGCAGGACAATCAATGAGTTTTACCTATAAACAGAAACATTGTGAGGTAAAGGCTACCAAAAACTTCCTCCTAGGCCTAGAGTTAGAGGAAAATAGATTAAGGACTTTCTTTAAGAAAAATGGCACCCTGCATTTAAATTGTTAACCACCACTTATTTTACACAGAAAGAAATGAAGGACTAAAGAAATCTGAACATAAGGCTTTTACTGCTTTTAAACTGATAATTTTAAAAGGCAAAAAAACAGAAGATGAATGCTGGTTGGGAGGTTGGCAAGCATTTGTTCCTAGACAATGTTGGTTTGGTTTAGAGGCTTATTATTTAGCCTATTATGTGTCTGTATTCATATGCTTTCATTACTTTAGGGAAGATGATACAGGGCTTTTTAAAAAGCATTAATTATCTGGTAAACCAAAACTGCTACTTCAGGGCTTTGCTCTAATTACAAATAAGTTATGCACATGTGTTTATGAAGTGAAGCATTGTGAAAATTATATATTTAGTTAGGCATTACAGTTATATATACTGCATATACTTGGTTCGTCTGCTTAGTGGAAGGGTACAGTACATAATTTTTAAAATGCTTCTTTGGGACTAATGGAATTTATAACCTACTGACTCTTCTCTCTCTACAAATTGCGTTATGATTCTTGTACCAACTGTTACAATGAATTTCATTACTGAAATAATAATTGGAAGCTTAAAAATAAAAGGCATTTTAGGTAGAGAGAACAAAACCAGCAGGGATATATATCAGCTCCCATGTTGTGGCATTTAAATTTCAAAAATCAGAATTTTAGAATGAGAAGGGGTTTTAAAATCATCTTCTTAAATAGTGTTCCCACACAGGGCCTGAGTCTCAGTTTTGCTATCAGTTTGTCTCCATTTTCAGAAAGTTTTACCTCCTAAAGAGCCTTTCTTACATTAAGCCAACGTCAGTTTCCCTATCACTTGCATTCCTGGAATTGGTTAAAATCTGAGCAAGCCGGTCTCTCCCTTCTACACAGCAGGCTTGAGCAAGGGTATCAGATACTCAGGGAGACGTGAAATGTTCCTGCGGACTTGTCTCCTTCTTGGGTTATACATTCCGAGTCCCTCCAGCTCCTGTGGGACCCAGCTTCTTGCTCTTGGTCTAAATCACTCCTTTAATCTTGTCTTCAAGGTTCTGTGAAACTTGTCACACACCTGCTGACACTGAAAATACCACAGCCACACCATAAAATGTGCACCTAATGGTGCAGCCTATGCTAGGAAAAAGTGAAGAAAATGTGACAAGACCTGGGAAACCCACGCTGGGTGTCACATATATCACTGTTTCCTTGTCCAACTTCTCAAGAAATTATCACTTAATAACCCATCCAAAATGACCTTCCATGAATGTCAACCTACAGAGGGCTTGTAGACTGTGACACTACCTTTCCTCCCCTCTGCTTTCCAGAAGTACATTTTCCTTTCCCTTCCTACTTTTCTGTTCTCCAGAGTTCCACAAAGACCATGGACCAATGGTTTTATTTGTCCCCCACCCTCCAAGCTCTCTTAGCCTAGGATTTGTCTGGGTCATAGAAGGCAGACTTGGTTAGAGAGATGTGGTTTTAAAACAAATTTACAAATTTGTTGCTATTCCTTTCAAGGAATGGAACTTAATTCTCTTTCCTTGTGTGTAGGTTGGAGGTGATTGGCTTCCATCTGAAGAAAAATGGCAGAAGTTAGAATGTATGACTTCAGACACTGGGTTCTAAAAGGCATAGAAGCTTCCTTATTTCCTCTCTTTGATTATTTGATGGTTGACAAAGTCAAGTGCCAGGTTCTGAGGAGGCTTAAGCAGCCTTACAGACTTCACATAAGAAGGTACTGAGGACTGCTGTCAACAGCCATGTCTGTGCGCCATCTTGGAATCAGATCCACCAGCCTGAGCTCTGCCAGTATCTTCACTGTAACCTCATGAAAGACGCTCAGTAAGAATCACTCACCTACCCAACACCTAAATTGTGACCAGTAAAATCTGTAAGAAATTAAATGTTTGTTCTTTTAAGCTGTTAAATTCTGGATTTATCTGTTACATAGCAATGGATAACTAATACAAAGAGTTAGTGTTTTCTCGTGTCATCTTATTTTCAATTTCCTTTAATAAAAGCTCATTCTCTTTAACGGAGACAAAATACGCAATCAAAGTAGGAATAATTTCTCTTTCTCTCCTATCTTTTTAAGTTTAGTTTTCTGGCAAGATAGACCTAGCCCTCCATCCTCCACTATGAGAAGTATAGAGCTCTCTGTTTTTATTTACTTTATTTAAATTATTCCCATTTTTCAGATATTTCTACTCATTTGGTCTTTCAACCTTTCTGAAACTATTTTTTATAGGGCAGTGACACTGTTGTGGTTTAGCTATGCCCTCTAAAAGGCTTGTTGTGTTGAAGGCTCAGTTGTTGATATACTTTTGGAAAGTGCCTGGATCATGAGAACTCTGACCGTCAGTGGCACAATCCATTGAGGAGATCATAATTTGGAGGCATTATTGGGAGGTGATGGAAATAGCACATAGGCATAATTGAAGAGTGGATCATAGGGACCTCACCTTGGAGACTAAGTCTGCTCCCAGACCCTCTGCTCTTGGACTCTTTGGTTCTTTCCCCATTTCTCTGCTTCCTGGCTGGCCATGAGGTGACAGCATTCCTCTGCCACACCTTCTACCGTGATATTTCTGCCTTTCCACAGGCTTAAAAACAATGAAGATGGCTACCATGGACTGGAACTTCTAAAACTATAAGCCAAAACGTATCTTTCTTCTTTTGAAGTCTTTTATTCAGGTGTTTTGTCACAGGGACAGAAAGCTAACACAGATCACAATGCCTTTTAAATTTTCATTGGTTGTATATTTTAATCTTCCTGTACATCCTTTTAAATCCCAGATTTTTCTTTCTTTCTTTTTTTTTTTTTTTTTTTTTTTTTTGGTGCTGGGGATCGAACTCACAACCTTGTGTTTGCCAAGCAGGCACTTACGCTGCTGAGCTAAACCCCCCGGCTCAGACGTTTCCTTTTATAAGGTGGTGAGTTCTTTATAATTCGTCATTTTTTTTTTTAGCAACAGTATCTACCAGTGCAATAGTTACAATTAATATTTCTAAGATTTATGAAAACTCTCTGGGATACTCTTCCCATCAAAATGTGGGAGCAACTTACAGGCACCCACATTCACACAAAGTAAAGAATTAGCCCTCCATTCACAATTTAAGCTCATGTCATTTCTGAAAGGATACTGAGAATATGTCTAATGACTGAACAAAAAAACTTATATAAAAAGTCAGTACAATATATAATAGATATGTATAGTTTATTAATTTCAGAGACTTTCAGCAGAATAATTCACTTTTGTTTATTATGTATAGTCATTTAATAGACTATATATTAAGCAAATCTCACTAAAAAAGGAAAATTTAATAAGTTTGGATACATAGGAAAACACTGCCAACAATAAGCTGATACTGCATATAATGAAATACACGGCAGGGATCTTTGATTATAGGCTTGCAAGAGGCTTTTTCTGAGTTGAGCTGGTTCCATTTTAAGCCTTGACGACTCCAGCAATCTCTCTCTCTCTCACTCATGATGGGAAGGACCTGTTGTCTATTTGGAGGCTGAGGAAGGTATGTTCTTTGTGACACGTCTTTTTTGAGACAGAATCTTGCTATGCAGTTCAGGCTGGCTTTGAACTCATGGATGGCAATCCTCCTGCCTCACCCTCCTAAGTGCTGGGATTACGGGCATGTGCCATCATGCTTGGCCTTTACACATCTTACATGGCTGGGGTCAGGAACTCGGTTTTCCTTATAAGGACTGAAGAAGAACAATAATATATCATAATGGAAAGGCTAGCTCTCTATGTCATCTGAAGAGCCTGCTAATGTTTTTTTTTTTATAATTTGTCCTTCAGAGTCTATTTTTCCCTGGAAATAAGCCAGCTGGGACAGCTGTAATGGCCACTATTCCAGAAATCACCACTGTTATTATGGTGGTTCCTATGTGATTCTATATTCTAGAAAGTTACAACATTCTATTTTTCAATATGTTAGTCATTTTCCTCATCATGATTATACAGCATTGGGTGGAAAAAAACTAAAACCTAAAACCCTTTCTCTATTTGTTTCTGGGTGACATTAGTGATTATTCAAAAATAATGACACAGGATACTCCTGGAAAGCGTTTCTAAGGTTGTAAAGTCTAAAGATACAATTTGGCATGAGGTTCAACAGTGGTCTCATAAAATGCAATGATCAAGAACCAAAATGAATGTAGGGGGACTCAGTCCAAATTCCTGACAAACTCACTACAAGCACAAAATAGCATATAAGTACCCTAATACATAGCCAGCAAATACCACTAGTCTTAAGTGCACCATAACTATAATCTTCCTCATTTCACATTTGAACATTCTTTTCTCATTTACAGCAACATTCTGGGGGGAACACAAGTCTTAGATGGTGTTAGAGAGAAGGCCTGACCGTGGGCATTCAGAGAGAAAGAAAACTTTCTCTCTCTTGCTGATTCATATGCCTGCAACTGTCTCAACATCTCTGGAAGCTTGTCTCCAGTAAGTTTCCTGCTTAACACACCCGAGTTAGACTTACACTTGCAAGTATTGCACCAACACCCTTGTTCACGCTTATGTAAGCTTTGTATTTCTCTGCCTTCCAAATTCCATCTCATCTTTTTAAATATGCAAAGTGTGTTTCTTCTATTGTGCTTCAAGTTCCTGAGAGCAGGAGTCTTATCATTTAATATCTTTCCACTCTCCACAGAATGTGCTGCATTAATCTTTGTGAAATATCAAAACAGAGTAATACCTTTACTGTTACAATAAAGATTTTAGATGGCTTTCTCTCCTACCTATATAATTTCATTAGCTATTTATTTTCTACTTTTGCTCTACAAAGAGATTATTTCTGCTTGCAAGAGTATGGAAATATTCTTTTCCTATCAGATTGAAAGTAAAAGAAAAATTTCAGCTGGTGGCATGTGTTACTCTGTTTCAGATAAACCATATAGGTTCAGTTTGTACAATGCATGAACTTAATAAACAAAACTGGTTGAGCGAGTGTTTCTCCACCCTATTTTATGTTCATAGATGGAAAGTATGTCTTCTATTAAAAAGAAGTCCGGAGGCAGAAGACCAGCCCGAGCTAGTTTCGTCTGCAGTTAAGGCTGTGGGCTTCGCCAGTTGGCTGAGCACAAAGGGAATGTCAACTGCTAGCTCCTTGACATTCACTTACGTGACAGTGACAATAAGGAGGATATTAGGAGAGGCAGAACTGTCTCTGACTTCCTATAATTTAAATTTCTCTTAAAAGGCCTCCAGACAAGAAGAGACTCATGAAGTCAGTGAGACTGGCTGCCAAAGCGTGTCACTCCACTGTCCGCTGCCACCGTGAATCAAACATGAAGGCATGAGGACAGAGCCAGGGCTCCCAAGTCTTCATCTGTGACGTGGCTGGTGGCAGCCATGGCTCATGTCTGCACCGGCAGCAAGACAGACAGGGTCCACTTCTTGTCCTGCTGCTGACCGTGTCTGACCAGGGAGAGAGGCGGACTTCTAGGTGTTGATGTCTTTAAAGAAGCTGAGTCCTTTGCTCCTTGACTATTGTGTGGGGGGTATAATGAGGATGAAGAAGAAAGTAAATATGAAAGACCTGTGTCGCTGGGAGCAAGATCTCCCCAGAATACACAGCGTTTTCAAATCAGTAACTTCTCTGCGCTCTGACTCACTGAGTGCCCTGGCTACTATCTGCTGGGTGACACCAGGCATGAAGTGTGTCTCTCGTGGTGTGATATTCTTCTTTCAGTTCTAGCCATAGGCTAATCACTGAACAGAGGGTGAAAATGCATTTTTCTGTACTGTTTGGGAAGCTGTAAAAAAAAAAAAAAAGTATCTCTGGTATTAACAGAATCTGTAAGTAATATGAAAAATAAAGGGATTATGTGAAAAATTATGCATATACATCTGTTGTGTTATTTTAGCTACTGGTGGAGAATAAGAATAGACAATCCACAAAAAAGAAAAAGTATTTCTGGCTCTGGAGATACACCAATTCTGATATTTTCAGGAAATCACATCTACTTTAGTAACTAACTGAAGTCTGAGCCCAGTATAGTTAGATACAGACCCAGGTGGCTATCAGACCAGAAAGGAAAGAAATGTTCACAGCAGAGACCAAGTCACCACCAGAGAATCTGCACTAGTGTGGGCTTCTATTTTTGAGGACAGGCTCGATAATTCTCTCTCTTTAAAAAAAGGAGAGGGGAGGGGAGAGGAGTAAAAAAGGAAAGAAAACTCAAAATTTGGAAAGACTCTCTTTTATGTTTTGAAAGAAATCTCAGAAACAAAACTAGATCACTTAATTAGGAACCTGGGAAAGGAGGCGTAAGGAAAAGCAAAAGAGAACTTTAGAAGTTTGGTTTTTAAGGTCATTTCCAATTTTACTCTGCAACAAGTACAACGGAAAGAGGCTTATCATGCAGAAGGAGGGCCACCGTGCCCAGCTCAAGCGCTTCTAGAATGCTGAGAGGCAGGAGCCAGCAGGGTCAGATACCTGGTCGAGTGGTCAGTCCTCGGTCGGCCGCTGGACGGGCGTCAACGGGCTCAACTGGACACGGGAAGCAAGAGACACAGAAAGCAAACAAGACAAATCAAGATGATAAGTGGTGGCTCCTGAACACAGCAAGGAAAAGCATGTGCAATCAACACGTTACTGTCACGGAGCAGCTGGGAAAGACCTCAGTGAGCTAATCCTGGACGTCAAGGACCTGGAGGGGCACCACTTCAAAAGGCTTATCGCAGTGACGTGCCAATCCATCTCCTTTGTCTTCGCATAAAAGCACTCACCAGCATAGGCAGCAACATCAAAGAAGGGGGCGGGGAAGGTGGCTCTTCCTCTGAGCTAGTTTAGAGACAGTTTTTTGGCTTTTGACTAGAAATGAAACAGGTTATACCCAGCCAGCAGGAAACCTCAAAGATACCTCCTTTATTATTATTTTTTTTACAACTGTCCAACCTTATCTTCTTTTACAGTTAACTACCAAAAAATTTCTGTTACATCTCCAGAGAAAATGCAAATATGAGCTTATCAGGAGAGCAAAGTCTCACCACATAATCTGCCATTTAGTGAATCAAATTCGTCCTTCGTTTGAGGACAGGCGAGGTAATCCACGAAGTTTCTGTCTCTTTTTTTAAAGGCTGGTTGTCACTGGATAGACGATAGTCTGAAATGTGTGAAATGAGAGTACTGCCTTTCATGTTTGCTGGCATTCCCAGTTATTCCTTTGTATGTGTTCTGGGTCTAACCCAGAGAGAGGCAGGTCAGCGGCACAACAGTACCCACCACTGCTCACCACCGTCCGGCATCTCCCAAGCGTTTCTCATCCTCGGAAAACACTTCCTTAGCTTAGGCTGCTCTTTGAAGAAATAGGGAAGGAAGTGGGAAATAAAGCTTTCAGAATTAACCAACTGGTCAAAGGGCAAATGAAGCCAAGGGAGCAGCAAAAGCCCACTTGGCAAGGCCCAGCAAGTGCCAAGGTAAGAAAACATCAGCACAGATGTTGACAGAAGGCAAGTCTGGTTTTGGGATCAGCAATTGCCACTGTATGGCTTATTGATGTTCATGAGCCAAGCATTCGTGGGAGGGATTATAAACCCAAAGCAATTTTGAATGTCACACACATTGGCAGGAATAGTGAGGGGGAAGAAAGTGGCAGCGAGCTAAGGATACAAAATATGAGAAAAACCCTGTTTCTGATAGCACAAGTCTATCTGGATGCACCGAGAGAGAAAAGCATTTCCCATCCTTTCTCATGCTGGCCCTGGCAGAAAGGTGGGACAGAAAGGAGGGTGGTGGCCTTTCCACCCAGGTCTAGCATTTATAGGGCCTCCAATCCCGGACAAGCAGGTTCTGAGAACGATTCTCCATATGGAAAACAAAAATAATACTAGCAACTTACAAGTGCAGGGAGGAATAAATAATTATTAGTCTGTTTCACAAATTCTCAAATACTACACAACTGCATTTATTAAATATATTATTATTAAATATTCTGTAATGAGTACTGCTGGGTGGGATGATGGTTCCTAGTAGTACTTTATTTGTACATGAGAATAAGACATAGTTACTTCTGGAACTAGAAATGTGTTTCTGTGATGATGCAGTGTCTCTGCATTCCATCTTTTTCAACTTTTTCCCCATCTGCCACATGTACTGAGTGACTTTATTACTCTTTGGAACACGGAGTTAGTTGAAGGATTATCATACTGTTTGAGGATCTGCTGATTATGAGCGGCCCTGGTCAAAAGGCAAATGAAGCCAAGGAAGCTTCAAGGGGTGGTTGAGTTGTAAGAACACACAAGCCACACTCACGGTAGCAACTAAGTGACTTAAAGTGGCACTGGCCACTCATGCTGACAGTCACATCACTGAAAATATGTATTCATCTTAGAGGAAGCAGCTGTGTTTAGGGTTTAAATGCAAGATGAGAGCCGGTGGTCTCAGTATCTACTGCTAATGCCACTGTTTATTTTCTCTGTGATCTTGGGCAAAGCACACTCTTGATGCACATCAGCTTTATCACAACAATGTAAAGTTTTCCTAGGGCCTAAATGTGCACACTTACATGGGGGAAACTACCAAGTGATAAAGCAGTGGTCCACAGTTGTCACTTCAGAAAATAAATTCTGAAAGATATTACTTCAAAATGCTATTACTTGTTATTTCTGGATAAAGGGATTATGCCTATAAATTTCTTTGTCCTAAAAAATAGAAAATTGCATGATATTGGAAAACTGTGTTTGTAGTGTTTATTTTTCCAACGTAAATTAAGCGAATGCCTGAGCATCAGACCCTCCTCCGGACTTGACCGATTGTTTTTGGGAAAAACAAAACATTTCTGGTAAGCATTTGAACTTATGATGATAAGGACTGAAGGGACAATGAAAGGAAATCCTCTGAGAACTTCAGATATCTTAAAATAGCACAGTGTGTGCACATATCCGTAACAAGAAATATGAAGAAGGAATGAATTTCTGAGGGAAGTAAGAAGAGATGAGAAGGGAAGAAGGAAGATGTCTTCAGGATTATGTCATTAAATAGCATGCTACCCTCCTTCATTTAAGGGCACAATGGTGATTCATCTGGAGGCAGGATGGTAAGTCACTCTAGGAAGATTCTGGTTCCATTAAAACAAATATACAAACAGCTAACCCTGCACATGTACCGTGCTCCACTTTTCCTACTATCTCACTTAATATTCACACCATATTTTGGAGCTGAAATGAAAACGACCCTACTTCATAGACAGCTGGAGATGCTAAGCAACCTGCCTGTAATGACACAGCAATTTAACCAATTTAGAAAATCTGAGTTTAGAAACTCAGATTTCAATTGTTGAGGAGTGTGGAGTAGTACTCACTATCCCATAGGATGGCAGGAAACGCTCAAGTGCTTTTGGTTGTCACTAGGTTAGGGAAAGAAAAGACAGTACTGGCATTTTGCAGGTGGTGATTAAGGATGTTAAATGCTGTACATAGAACAATCCCAACAAATCTCATACCCACAGTTTTCTAACATTTCATTGGATTTACAGGTATTTAAGACAATGCAAAACCAGAACCTAACTCAGTTTTATATATTCAATATAATGCATTTTTGCAGTTTTTAATGTAACATGGGTATTTCAGGAACACACTACTGGGTAAATTGAAGGAAGACTTTTATTCACAGCTTTCCCAAGAGTTATCCACTATTTTGGAAAGTCATGTCATTAATGCTTTTGGTACGTGTGGAGCCTAAATCACTGAAACAGCCCCCTCTATCTTGCAGCTGTATCTATATGGGGACAAATTACTGACTTGTTTCTTCTAGTCATCACAAGCACAAACCTGCTGAAACACATTTAAACAATTATGTCCATTATATTGGTTTACTGATGTTTCCCCTATATTGTGCCAGCCAATTTTAATTAAAGAGTGATTGTGGCCAGGGATATACAGGAAGCTCAGTGGCAGGGTGTGCTTATTTGGCATGTGTGAAGTTCAATCCCTAGACCAACTACACAGGTGCATAGACACATACAGATCACTTGCAAACTTTCCAAAATATTAGCTGTAAAAGGGGTGTTGGGTCCGATAAAGGTGAGGACCACAGTGCAAGACTCTTGAGGTGTTAAGTACTACTGCTTTGTAACTGTCAAAAACTTTAGTTTTGATCATGCTAGGGCAAGAACTCAGAGCCTCATGGAGTCTAGAGAAACACTCTACCACTGAGCTGTATCCTTGAATTTTCCCAATACTTTCTTATGAGACTGCTGTTTATCAATAACAGATCTTCATTTAACAAGAATATCAGCTTTTTCTGAAGCCAAGGCAAAGGAACAACTGAATGTTGATCAAAGATCCAGAGGTATGAAACTAATGACTTTGCCCACCTGGGCATCTTGGCAATATCCAGAAGCTTCTGTGTGCGCGTGTGGTGTTGTGAACGTAACGTGTGCAGTCTCTGGGGGCCTGTACCATGGTATGTGTTATTAGAGAACAAGCAGTCAGTGTGCATTCAATTTAGAAAACCAAACGAGGTGTTTCTCACAAAAAATCTCAAGAGACTGAATTGCGAGAATTTTAAATGGCCAAAATGTCTTTCCCTACAAAAAATGAAACAACTAGCACTGTAACAAGACAATTTCAGGGCAGAGTTTCTTTAACTTTTCTTCTTTAACTTTTTCTTCTACATGAATAAGAATAATTTTATTTTTATTATTATATTCAGTACTGATGGGCCTTTGCATTAAGATCTATTTTATTTTGAGATATGGCTTCACTAGGTCACTAAGTTGCCCAGGCTGGGCTCAAACTGAGATTATGTTTGTACCACAATGCCTGGCTGGGGTTAGCTTTATTAATATCAAAGATTCAATTTTTCTATCCACTTTCCTGGTGGTATCTGATAGTAATGTTGTATTATAAGGTGCCTCTTTTTCAAATTAAGAAAACAGGTTGATTTGATTATTCATGGTATGAAAAGAGTCTGTACAATTTTGCTGCAGTGGTTCTTCAAAACAAGTGCCTGCCCACTGCACTTCAGATATAATACTGGATTGAGACGTAGGCTGCAGAGTGTACGGACTGCATCTAAGGTAACTGTATTTCAAATATGAAGCCACCACCAAAACTTGCTACTTTTAAGCAAGAAAGAAAAGTCCTTTCACGTTCTTTAAAAACATGTTATTAGTGAGAAAAAAAAAGAAAAACAACCATGTTATTAGTTTTGAGAAGTCAAATATTCATGTGCTTATTATTTTATACTTCTAAAAATGATAAAATGAACTCAGATATGTTTTTTTCTAAATAGAAATCCCTAAGAAATCCTCATCAAACAGTGTACCATCCAGGTGCACAGGTCTGTTAGCAGAGAAAAACCTTAATTTTCTCAACTATCACAGAAACAAAATTTTAGAGCAAAATGTTCCTTAATTTTGATAGCAGTCTTAAATTTAAATCGCTAACTACAAAATTATTTGAGTGAACTTGTATTTTACTTGTACATGGTTCTCTATTTTTGCTTTTAACAAGAATAAAATCTGAATTTTCACGTATGAATAGCCAGCGAACACTATTTTAGTGCCTGCCAAATCTCTATTATACAGGTTCCATCAATTCTCTCTCTGTTGGGCAAACTCTATTATCCTTGATTTGATCACCTGTTTTCTTGAAAGGCGGTCAGCATTATTCAGCCCACTGTCTCATACATACAAGTCAAATACTGTATTTTCATTCTAAAGGCAATAAAAGACCTGTCAGTGACAAAGTTTCTTAAAAAAATTCCTATCAAAAGTCACGCAAAAATTTAATTTCTCGGCACCTCAATTTTCTCATTTGAAAAAATAGTCATTAAAACAGTACGTCAGCATTTACCCTTTTTATGTATCCACTCTTACTATTATATATTTATTTCTTTTTTGTTTTGAAATGAGGTCAACCAGGCAGCCCAGGTTGGCCTTGAACTGTGGACTCAAGTATTCCTGCTACCACAGCTTTTGGAACCGGTGGGATTACAGGCATGGACCACCATGCCCAGTTCTGTGTAACAGAATAGAACAGGGAATGTTATTCTAGACATGATTTCCATATAGAGAATCAGTTCTTGAATGATACGTCGTTAAGTCCCCTTTTCATAGGGTCCTCCTCAGAATCTAAACTTGGGTCTCTGGAAAGCAACAGGCCTTTTACTCAAAAGTGTTCTATGTTAGCATAATCATTCCTTTTCACCACCTACAAAATGGAACACTGGCCAGCAAAGAACAGTTGCACTGTAGCATCATAGTTACTCAGTATTTTCTTTATGTAATAGGTACATAATTTTGATAATAACACAGTAATAGCTCCTGATGTGTATTTCTTAAAGTAAAATTAAAATGACAATGTTCTCACTGCACGAAAAAGTCACCACTCAAGAACATAAAGACTCTCACATACAGGTCCTGCAGAGAGATCTCGCTAGTGCAGGGGGCCCCTTACCTTCATTCTCCGTGTTGGCCGGGACAGAATCTACCCCAAAAGGATGCCAGGGCTGGAGATCATCCAGGCTAAACTCTCCATTCACAGGGAGGAGCTCCACGGTGGTTTTGGTTTCAGTCAAAGATGGCATAAGAGCGTCATTTCCATAACTGATTCTAGGTTCACTGATCATGTTGGCCAAGACGTCATCTGAGTAGTTCTGTTCTTTCTGGAGCAGCTCATCTAAACAAAACCAAACCATTTCCTTGGTAAGTAAGATGACAAAACAGCAGCAGCAGTAGTTCCTACTGACAGTGTGGGAACCACTGCCATCTCCCTGGAACAGATGTGAAAGCTGAGGAACACAGAGGTTAAGCAACTCAAATAGAGTCACAGAGTTAAGTAAGTGGCCCTGGAGGGATCTGAACCCATGGAGAATGGAAGCTGGCAAATGTTCCGAATTGCTGCAATTCTCCTTCCTGGGGTAAAAGGCATCACAGCTGAGTTGCCATTTCCTTCTCTATCAAGCTTCCCCAAGTATCCGATAATCATAAAGACAGTGTGTTTCTGTGTGGTCTTTGGGAGGCAGTGTCAACAGCAGGCAAGGTACAATCTGTTTTAAGTGGAAAGATACATCCATCATTCCCTAGTCTTCCCAGAAACCTGAATGGTAATAAAAGCATCACGCCCTGCAGCATAATCTATTCCTGAGCAGTTCTCGTTATGCTGCCTTGAAAAACATGAGTTCTCCAAGGCTTCCTCATGCTGCATGCTCCACAAGAGTCCCCTCTGTCCTTCTAGATGCAGCCCCGAAGGCACAAAGCTGTGCTCGGCCTTTCCTGCATGAAGACCCTCTGCTTCCCAGCATCAACCATATGATTAAAGCCCCAGAATCTTCATTTCCCTCTTTGCAGCTTTTGTCCTTCCCAAAATACTGTTGATATCTCCCCTTTAAAAAATGGCCAATGAAAAATCAACTTTATGGACCAGCATTAACTTATCTGAAATTCTGATGGCCTAGTGTAAACTCCTAAATCGTTTCATTATTGAAACAAGTTTTATGGGTAAAAAGATCTGTTTCTTTGTTTTGAGACAGGATCTCATTATGCAGTTAGGCTGGCCTTTAGCTCACTTTGTAGCTTAGGCTGGTCTTGAATTTGCAATGATACTCCTGCCTCAGCCTCCCGAGCACTGGGATTACAGGAGTGCGCCACCACACCCAGTTGGGTAAAAAGAACATAAAATGTAACTGTGTATCAAGAGTAATCTCTGCTTTAAAAAAATGATTGCAAGGTTTGTAAATCTCCTATTACCTCACCAAGGAACAACCAGACTTTTCTCTTACATATTTTAAAATCACACATCCAGGTAACATATGTGCTGTTAGTAACATTTGATTAAGTATAATACCTCATTTTCCAATTGTATCGGTCAAGAATTTACTGCACTATATATTTTAAATCAATTATTAATACTAGTATTGGAGAAAATGATGAAAATAAAATCAGGATTTAAATTTGATGTGTAGCATATTACCATCACCTTTCAAATTCTCTTTTAAATTGACATACCATTTTATCCACGAAAAATTAAAATTTTGCTTAAATATACCTATTAAAACAATTTGATGGGACAACATTATAGTATGAGATTAATATCCTTTTACAGTCAGTTTTATTGCAGGAGACTGTTTTAAATGATAGAATCTCAGGCAAATTAGTCCTTTTGAAGTCTAACTTGAGTTATAATATCTACCTATTTATGGTGGTAGCATTATGAAACTATATTTGATGCTTGTAATGACCTTTCCCATACAGATAAAAGGCTTCCACTAGCTTTCTTCTCAACCTTTTCATGGCTTATAGTCACAGGTAATGGCCAATAACTTAGCCAAGGTTTGATTTAATAAATTAAATGGAGAGATGTTTTATATAAATCTTATGCTTGTGCTTGTTAAGTTATTTATCCTAAAGACTGCACATTCTGGAATGACCATTGTTGCTTACACATTTGTCTTGAGAGAAAATAACCCTCATCAGTAAGAGAGCTCTTGACTCACCCCAGGGCCATGTTGTTCTTGGAGTCTTTGTGGTGTTTCCTGTTGGTACGGTTTAGCCCTAAAGTGTCCCCCAAACTCTCCTGCCTTCACAGTTGGAGCTTTCGGAAGGTGATTCACTGATGCAGCCTTTAATTCTATCCACAGATCAATCTAATGATAAGGTCGTAATTTGATGGTATTATTGAGAGCTATGGAAATTTAGGATGTTGGGCTTACTAAAATGGGTTGTGATCTTAGGCACTATATTCTGTCCCTGGCCCCTCCTCTTGGGCTCTCTTACCCTTTGCTTCCTGGCTGCCATGGGGTGAGCAGCCTTCTTCCCCATCTCCTTCTACCACGATGTTCTGTCTTACCATCGGTTCACAGCAAAGGAACCAGTCAACCATGGCCTAAGCATCTCTGAAACTTGAGCCACAATAAATCTTTCAGCCTATAACTTTTTTTTATGTCAAATATTTTATCACAGTGATGAAAAGCTAACAAAACTATTACTCATATTCTTCCTGTACTAGAAATTGTTTTCTGCATTGCACACCCAGTACCGATCTTCCTCATGATGGCTTGGAATGATTCTCCTTGCTATTTGTATTCCAGTCTCTGCATCATGTTTTTCTTCTTGGGTCTCTAAATTTCCCCTTTGGAAATCCCATCGATGCTGGAAACCATAGGGATCTCCTACTATCTCCCTGCTCTATTTTTAGGAGTTTGGTGGATATATTAATTTAGATCTCACTCTGATCTATGAATTTAGGTATACACTTCTATTTGAGTCACCACTGTGACCCAGTCTCAAGCTCCGTATCTTTAGATCCATTCATGACTCATACTAACACTAGTGAATCCTACCTTCTATTTCTGAATTCCTTCATCCACTTCTGACTTTCCATGCCCACTCCCACCTTAGACCATTATTACTTTGTTCTTAAATAATTGTGACAGTCTCCTCATTGCCCTCGAGTCTCAGAATATTCCCTCAACTTCCCATGTTAAAACTTATTCTCCACTGTGGCTGTAATAAAGGGTGAGACATTATTTTGGGAAGTAAATTGGGACAGTTCCACCTCCATGGATAGAGTAGACATAAAAAGGCTGAATGGCACTAGTTTAGGCCTTTGTCTTTTGTTATGTGAGGACACAGACTTTTTTCCCCTTTTTCCTTTTGAAGGGTGATAACAAGGCACTATTTGGAAAGCAGAGATGAGGTTCCCACTAAACATCCCATTGCTAGCATCTCCGTCTTAACACTTCTAGCCTTAACAATTGTGAGAAATAAATTTCTACTGTTGATAAGTTACTTCTTCTCTGATGTTCTGTTATAGCAGCAAACTAAAATATTGCTCTCCTTACTAATTTTATTCTTCTCAGTTCCTTACATCTTTCCCTGCCATGGGGAAATCATTCCTTCCCATTTTAATGGATACTCATGGGGAGCCATGCATTCCTGCCACCACACCTTTGTGTTCTGTCCCTGTGACCTGGAATCCCATCTCTGCTTATCTAAATTTTGTGTGCTCTTTAAAGCGTGGCTCAAATGCACTCTCCTCTCAAGGTGGGTACTGTGTTACTATCTTTACTGGTCAGGAAAATGATGCTGGGAAAGATGAACTAGTCTCTTAAAAATCTCATGGCTGGTAAGCATGGGCTTTGAGACCAAACCTTAGCTAACATCAGCTTCCCTGCACTTAGCCCCTACCTGTTTCTGCCATGGACAGTACTGACGCTGACAGTATCAAAAGAAGGGCTCAATCCTGGTCTCATTGTTAGATTGTTTTTCTAGCATAAATGTAGAAACCAGGCACTAAACTCAATCTTATTCCAGTGTGTTTAGTAATGTCTTCCAGTCTTGTGGGTTGTAAACTGACTTAATCACATTAGCCCTATGGACTGTTTCTTGCTTTTATCCCCCAAATATGTATTTCTCACACATGGGCAACTTGGAGGGGTCACAATCCTGTGCCCATTTTAACTGCTGGCAGTTTAAAAAAATCAGAATATGGAATCATTACCGAGGAAAATGTTATATTTATCTTCACAGACTATCCACAGTATTTCAGGGAGAGGCAAACTGTAGCATCTCTTTTTACCTCTTGGCAAGAAATGTCCTTCAAATGTGCACCACAAATGCTAGCTAGCCCTGTTTTTGTGATTTTTCCTTGTTTATTATATTCATTTTCGGAAAACTTAGCTGAGAGTATAAAATATTCAAGAAAAGTTACCTTTTTAGCTGAACAAAAAGTATTCTGCATTTTTTTGAGGGTACAAAATAGCAGAAATCTACATTGTTATCCTAATTTAACATAGCCGATTTAGAAATAACCACCCCGGCCATGTCTTTGGAAACAATGACATCAGGGTGGTTTTAAGGGTAAAAAGAGAGGGTGTGTGCGAATGTGATGGATTAGGATGCGCTGCAGGAGAATTCAGTTTTGTGACCATGAAACAGCTAATGCAGCCAGCTCCCTCTTCACATGATTAAGGGCTCAGGATTGTACCAAAGGCAAACACATCGGCGCTGCACAATTGCGCTGACAACCAAGCAGATGAACACTGCCGCCATGACTGTTTCACGGTTCACTCCGAGTGGGGCTTCATCTCTGACTTCCGAGGTGAGACGAATCACGCTGGGCCCAGCTTGCACTGTGTTGGTGGCCCTGATGGATTATCCTTTTATCCGAATTAATTTAATATTTTATTACAATTCCTTGATGGCCTATTTTGAGGATTTCAAAGCTTTTAAGCATCTATATTTGCCAACTGTTGTATTAAGCTAAGAGATTACATTCATTCTTCCCTCAAGAGTCTTTTTCTTTTTCTTCTTAAAGCTGTTTGTGATTGCCCAAAATTGTAGTAGTTACCTCTGGAGTCAAATATTTTCTATAATATCCAGACACTTGGGCTTTGCAGTTTAAAGTAGAAATATTTAACTAAGTTCAATGACGGTAGAATGATTTAATTTATGGTTTAAGCAATAATAGAAATTTTGAACAGTAAAACACACAATGCACCTGGATCACCTTGCACTTTTACAAATGCTTTGAGGATTCATTTAGGAATAAAGAAGCCAGGTGTTGTGGTGCATGCCTGTAAACTTAGCACTTGGAAGACTGAGGCAAGAGAATTGCTGCAAGTTCGAGGCCAGCCTACGCTACCTGGTGAGTTCAAGGCCAGCCTAAACTACAGTGAGAGCCTGTCTCAACAAAACAAAACAAAACAAAACAAAACAAAACAAACACACACAGGAATAAAGAGAGGAAAAAAAATCTCACCATTTAGCTGTTATTGAAAATACTGAAAATATTTCAAAGAGCAACAGCAAAAGAAATAGTAATTTCGTCAAGTTGCTAAACTGTTTTGTTTTTGTATAAGTTATAGATATTTGTGATTCTTATTCTGAGATAGTCTCACAAATAAAAGAACTGTTGAGTAAGAAATGCATGAATTTCACATAATTTATCTACTATGCTCCCACTGGCTAACCTTTTCCCAAATATTTAACTGCCACATTTTAGGTATCAAGACAATAAAATTTATAGAAATGAAGCCAATCAATTTTCTTTTTACAAATTGCAGAGTTACTTGTAATTATTGAAGACACGGGGGTACGGAGGGACTTTTTTCATGTGAAAAGAGCCATCTGATCCTCTTCCTTGAAACACAAGTTGTTAAAGTGCTGGTATGGAGACTAGAGGGAACACAAGATCCCCAGCTGGACTTATTTTCTTTTGTCTACATCAAATCTCTACTACCATTATAATTTTTTTTATTTTCCAATTCTTCTGGGTCCTGCTAGTAAAATATTTATCTTTAGTCACTATCCCAAATGGAAATTTCCTTTTAATCTTCTAACAGGGGATTCTCAAATGACCAATTTTATCATTTAAATAGACACACATCTGCCAGAAAGGACTGAAGATCCCACCCTCCTGCGCTACATAATGTGCACCTCCACCCCCAGTGCAGCTGCAATGGGAGTATTTGGAAAAGGGATATAATTTTTTCCTATCAAAAAGCTCCACTATAAATCAGTTGTCATCGCCTCTAGGCATTTTGCCCACACCATGACCATGAGATCAGCTTTAATTTCCTAATCAGAGTGCTGTGCATGTCTGATTTTTGGCTCAGCATATTACTGCTGTGTTGTTCATTATATTTAATGTTTCCATGGCCTCTGAAACTCCTTAAGTCTTATATGACCCATCCATAAAATGCCAGGCAGTTGGCTGGATGGTCTTTGCGGTTCCTTCACTTACATTCTGTATCTAGATCCTTGTTACGTGGGTGTCATCTGGGAGCTTGGGAGAAATACAGATCTCAGTTCTCACTCAGATGTGGGGAATTAGAATGTGCACATTAAAATGACTCCCAGGTGACACTCAGGCATGTTGTATTCTGAGAGAGCCTCTGCTTCATCATGCTGACGAACTGCACAAAGCCACCACCATGTAAGGGTCTCAGTTATCCATTGTAGAAGACAGAACAAGCCTCAGAAGAGAGCACAGAAACAAAGCAAGGCACGAGAGCTGGGTATGGCCAAGCAGCAGTACACCCGAGGAAACTTCACCCAAAATAACTGACGGTTTTGTTCCTAAATCCCATACAACGCTGCCTTGGAGCTATCATTCACGGTCATGTTTCTAAAGCCGAAAGCCACAGGAAAAGAAAGACGGGTTGTGGGTTTCCTTCTTTACCAGAACATTTGTTAGGCCGGAAGTTACATCCCAGCAAGAATAGAGAAGTGTTCAGGAATCAAGACTGTGCTCTGTAGTCTGAGAAAGGAATGGAAAGTGCAGGCAGCATCAGTGATTGCACATCATCGCTGGGTTTTCCCGGGAGACAGGAGCTCTCCCTCACTGATCCTTTAGTAGGCAAGCACAGTCATCGAGAAAATTTATTCTAAGCATGGATTCAGCTGTGCTTCAGTGGAGCAAGGCTGTTTGGAATGCTAATTGGGAGAGAATCTATGCGGTTTTCAAGTGGTTATTGTTCGGGGTTGGGATGCTTAGATTAACCTATGTGCTGCAGCCATCTGTGATGCCACACCCACGCTGTGACGCAAGAGGCATGTAAGGACACCTTAAGGGCAAGAGATCACTGCGTTCATAACACTGCCCATTTCTGTGCCTTTTCACAGCCATCCATCCATGAGCTCCTTTGTTACCCATAATAATCCGAATGACAGGAGTACTACAGCCCACTGAACGAACGGACGCCCACCTGGAGAGCAGGTTAAAAATCAGTAAGTGGCAGAACTGGTATCTGAACCCAAATTCTAAGTTCTAATGCACTCTTCTCACCATTCTGTGGAAATTCCCATTTTACAGAGGACATGATTATTTAACATTGATTAGTAACTAACGGCACAGAAGCATAAGCCTACTTTTCTGTCATCACAAGCACCCTGCCTTT
>PVJX010016770.1:0-39626 GCA_004027295.1 Dolichotis patagonum | reverse complement strand
AAAAAGTTGTGGCATTTTTATACAATGGAGTACTACTCAGCTATAAAGAATGATCACATCGAGATATTTATAAATAAATGGACACGACTTGGGACCATTCTCTTAAGTGAAATAAACCAAACTCACAAGGGTAAATACCATATGGTCTCCCTAATATGAGATTTGATAAGAGTATATAAGACTTTATGGTAAGCATGAGTCCCCATCTCATAGCTTCGAAGTCTTTCAAAGTTTTCCATCATCAGTTGGAATGATTTTATCCTGTTTTGTTTGACTATATCATACGTGATGATATTAACAGCTGTTTTGAAGAAAACAAGACATTATGACAGCTATTGCTGATTTAATATCATCCTTCTTAGAAGTCCTACTATGCTTTTTTTGTTCTACTACCATTGGTTCTATCTATCACATTGTGTCTTATTGGAATTTGAATATGTGTGATAGTTCAGCAAATTTCTTTTCTTTTTTATGAAAAATGAGATATTATAGTACCCATTGAACATTTTCTGTTATTTGGTTCAGAAAGCCCTATAATTCTTTCACTCTATGTATGGCTTTATACTATTGTGGTACGTTTGATATTATTGTATTTGAAACTATGCTCAACTATAGTAGAGTAAGAGATACGGTGTTAGCTACTGTTGATGTCCAGTTGACTTAATGTAAAGTACTGTGTTGCCTATGTTGTCCTGTTCTGATCTGCTCTGTACTGCCCCCTTTTGTTTTATTCTCTTTCAAATAAAAAAAAAGTGATTAGATCAGTGGATTACCTATTGGTGAGGTCTTAACTTGATGGTGTTATTGGGATCTAACCCAAACTTACAAGGTGGAGTCTAGTTGAAGGGAATGGGTCATGAGGCATGACCTTGGGTACTGTATCTGGTCCCCAGACCCTTCCTCCTTGCCTCTTTCCTCTTCCTGTCTGTTTCCTGGATGCCACCGGGTGAGTAGATTTTCTCTGACAAGTGCTGCCTTCGACCTTACTTACCATAGATTACTTTGAATTTATGAGCCACAGTAAGCTTGCTCCTAAGTTGATTTTCCCAGGTGTTTGATCATAATGACCAAAACCTCCCTGGTGTAATAAATGGCCTTTGATTTTCCATGTTCACTCTGTAGCTGTGTTTGTCTGGCCTCTTGCATGAACTGCTTTCTTTTCCTGGAATTGCCTTCCCCCTTCCCTTCGCTGACTGTTCAATGAGGGATGGAAGCTTTGACTGTTTCAGAGGTCACGATGAACTGTTCATTTACTCCACACTCTGCTTGACTCCTGAGACTCACAATGCCCTGGATCTGAGTTGGGGTATAGTCTCATGAAAAGCTATATTGATGGTCCTAATAGGAGAGCTGACGTGAAATGCTTACTAGGAATATAGGAGTCTTGGCTTATCTAAAATATAGATTGCCAGGACAGAAAGTGGGAAATAAAATGTAGTCTATTGCAGAAGAAATATTTTTTACATCTATGCTGAGTTTTAAATCCCGGGGACTGTGAACACAGGCATTCTAGAATTTCCAAGAGTTGTAGTCTAGACTAGAGATAAGACATTCTGTTTTCTCCTACCAGTCTGCCTTTTATTCTCACTAGGAGGGGAGATCATTTTACAGCTCTGAGGTCTCTGGGGACATTATTCTGCCTATGGAAAAGGAGAATTCCTTGGATGAAAGAAAAAACCCCACAAAAGATGACTATTTCAGATGAAGAATTGGGGCTCTGTCTGAGTATTTCTGGCATAGATGAAGAAGTCCCAATATGTTTTTGTGGTTATACAGCCAAAAATTATGTTAACGGATTGAATGATGAGACTTGCCCAGGAAAAGGCAACCTGAGAGTATTTTAAGACTCCTTGGTTATGTAATTATACATCCAGAAGGTACCATACCCACCAGAGTGATAGATTAAAAATTATAATCAGTGTTCTTAAGCATATAATTAGCATATTGAACACTGACAGTTCAGCCCTTAATTAAGTATATAGACCAGTAGCAGAGGGAGTTGTAATGTGAGAGTGAATTGGAGCCTTACTTCCTAGTGAAGGAAATGGCAGATAATCATGTAAAGTTTCTTTTTCACATCTTGTAGCAAGGCATCAAAACTACTCTTCATAATATGATTCCTTGCGTTACCCTTGAGTCTGGAGAATGGGGTAAGAGCAAGGCATATAGGAAGGAATCTGGCAGTTTTGTCAAAAAGGTAAATTGAATGTGTTCATCATCATGATTTCCTTCTGTACCTGAGATAATCTCACATGTGATGCTTTGGAGCACTATGGGTAGCCTTAAAAATACTTGTGCTTTCTTAGAAATATTTTATTTTGTAAATGCTGCAATCTATTTTGAAGTAATTTTGCCTTATAGCCAAGGGTAATCTCATCACTGAGCAATGCTCCTATTTATATAAGTCTGTCTCACAGCCTGTCTATATCTTGAAGAAAACCCCAATGCGGGAGGCAGGATATAAAATTGAATACCACCATGTAATATCCCTAGAGGGACTTGTTTAGTGTTTTCTTATTCAGTTACCCATGGCTACAGGGAAAGCTTTTTCAAAATTCAATACAAATTGTGTAAGCTTGTTTTTCTTCCTGATGCCCTTAAGTCTTTGATCACGGTGTATTTTAGAGGAAAAGGAAAAAAGAATTTCTTTAGATCTCTCAGTGTCAAGGGGCACCCAGATAGCTATTCCAGTGCCTTTCACAGAGCTGTTAATTGTGTGGAAGGACAGAAGTATTTCAGAGTGAGCACACTGAGACCTTGGGAAATCTCTATGCCTTGCTCAGTGTCAGGAGGATCTTGGGCATTAACCAAGGGATTATAATTATTGAAAGATTTTATTATGGGGTTGCTTTATCTAAAAGAAAATTCCATTTGTCAAATTACCCCATCAAGTATCAATGACTCACCAGGTGTTTAGTTATTGAGAAACTGTTATGTTTTGTGCACTTTCATCTATTCTCTAAGACAACATCATTCCAAGGTGTGGCCTATACTGCCATCACAAACTGGAGTCACTCCCTAAAGAGCTGGGGACTCTGGAATTGGGAAAAAGAGCAGAAAATGGCACCTTGTGACTCACTGGACTATGGAATCTCTCAAATCTCATTAAAGTATAGTTAATATGAAAAAAGATGAATTCCAAGTTGTTTAAATTTATCTGAAGAAATTTTACAGCAGAAAGGGTTAACCTCCATCCTGTTTTGAAGGAAAAGCCGAGAAAGTGTTAGTGTTTATCTAGTGAAAGGAAAGTCTCATTGTATCTAGAGCACTCAGAAAAACCAGTCACTGAGTGAAGCAGATAGTCCAGTCCATTGCCCTCTTGAGGGAAACCATGTGATTCCCTTGGGTGTGATTGCATTTACCACACAAATGTGAAATTGTATAGTTTGACTATTGGCAAACGGGGGAAGCATGGCAGGTCAGGATCTACCCAAATTAGTAACCAACTCCTGTGCTGGTCCAAGAGCATATTTTTATTTTAAAATTACTATAAAAGGCAGTAGGACATAAGGAAACAGATATAAGGAAACAAATCAATTTAATGATGGTGTAAACTTTTTTATGCCTTTTCAAATGCAGTGCCCTAACCATCACACCCACAATGCTGCCAATCCTTTATCCATGGTTTGTCCCAGTGAGCCAGGAGTTTGAAGCGTCACTCAAACATCTTCCACTTGTGTTTGTAGGTGACAACAGAAAAGAGGCAGAGAACCAACAGCTAACCCTTTGTAGGGAATTTCTGAGCTGAGGCTCCAGAAAAAGAAGGAGAAATCTTGATTGTCTTTTAGGCCTTTCTCCAGAGTGACTGCAATCTATTGATTCCCTGGTTCTTTTAGGTTTCATCCTTTACAAAGCTACTGTGAGCCTCCCCGAGTCCACAACTTTGGAGCCAAGTGATCAATCTTCAGCAAAATATTTTAGGGGTTAGGATTTTAAAATGAAGGCAACCAGGGAGGACTTTTGTAAGTTATTTATCTTTCTTCTGATTGAACACATGAATATTATACAGAAAAGAACAATGTAACTGTGGGTCTACATTGCCTAAGAACAGTAGTTATGATATTAACAATCCTTGTTCAGAGAAGAGACAACTTTCAATGATTGGTGTGAAGGAACAATTTTCATGTATTCATTTGGAAAGCATTCCAAATATTTAGAGAAAAGGCATAAAATCTGTCACTAGGAAAATACATTCTTCCTTGACATTAAGATGCAGTAGGTATAGGTACCAATTCTCCAAGGTGAATGTAATTATGTATCACAAACATACTAGTCAGAAAAATCTTTTTTCAAGCCCTAAATAATAAATTATATATATATATATATATATATATATATATATCACTGTATGTATAGTATTATTGACTGCATGAAGTGTGATGAAAAATATGATGAATGCAGTTAATTGGTTGTGAGCTATGTTAGAGAGGTGTTTTAAAGTATGTCATAAATCATGGATCATAAACAATGCATTCACATGAAAGTTTGTTTCAAACTGCAGAACATGCCAACATTCTCCTCCATGTTAAAATCAGTTTATGGCCCTGCCACAGTGACCATGAAAACTGTGAACAAGTGTTTTGAATAGTTTCATAAGAAGAAGAGGAGAGCTTGAGATCCCTTTAACACAAAAAACCCAAAACAATGCTGAAATAGCATCTGAAATGTTTCCATCAAACAGGTGATTTCCTATTAGTGAAATTTCTGAGGATACCAACACCTCTTACAGTTCTGTTCAAAGCATCTTAATAACAGATTTGAACATGAGAGATTGGCAAACATTTTCATCCTCCATCACGACAACACTGTGTGTCATGCATCACTTCAGGTATGACAATTCCTGTCAAATAAAAAATTTATGGTGTGTCCTGCTCTATCCTATTCACCTGATCTGGCACTGTGTGACTTCTGGTTCTTCCCCAAAGTCAAAATGACCATGAAAGGTAAATGTTTTGTATCAATTCAGGGCATAGAGGAAGCCACAACAGCAAAACTCAAGACATGAAAGAGGGCTTAAGAACTGCTGTGGAAAGTGACAAAAGTGACAGGATATGTGTTCAAAGATGGGAAGTATTTTGAGGGAGTTAATAGTAATAAATTTACTGTAATGGATTAAAAAATAAACATTCACTGTATTTTGTGATCACACTGAGTCTGTCTTCTCTGCCCCTAAAATTAATATGTTGAAGCTTTAACACCCACATTGATGGTATTTGGATATGAGACCTTTGAGAATAGTTAGGGTTATATTAGGGAAGGAAAAAGGGGCCTCATGATGAAATTTAAGGTTTTATAAGAAGAGATGGAGGGAGGGAGGGAGGGAAAAAGAGAGAGAGGGAGGTAGAGGAAGAGAGATAAATTGATTCAAGTTCATATGTCAGAGAAAGGTTATGTAAGGACATAGTAAGAAGATAGTCATTTAGAGAATGCTTACCATAACCTGGCTGTGCTAATACCCTGACCTTGAACTTCCAGAACTATAAGAAAATAAGAATTTCTGTTGTATAAACCACTAATTCTGTGGCATTTTGTTATGGCAGCCCAAGCTAATACATATTGGTAATAGATTTGCAAAAATTTTGATATAGTTACTGTGACTTGTTACTCAAGAATCTTCTCCATCATGGATGCAGTATTAACCTGATAAAACCCACAGCCTCAGGTAGCAAAATTAGAGATCAGGTAAACCAAAGACAGACCCATTGGAAACTACACCAAGGAATAGAACTCCTACTAAGCCCAGCCTGGGCAGCAAGCTAACAGCTCATTTGCCCTCTCTCCTTGTTATTCTCCCTCTTTCCTCTTTGTTTCTCTCTCTCCATCTTTCCATCCTCTTTTCATGTTACAAGCTACAGCACAATTTGGGGGTGGTAGATATAAAATTAAAGCACACATGATATGTCTAACGCATAACTGTGGATTGCTATGTATTTTGGACCACCTTAGTCTTCTGTTAAAAACTTTTTGGTACCAGCATTGGAATTTCATAGCAGAGAACAGAAAAAGTGACAAGAACTGCCTGAATAATCAGGAAAGCTATGTGAAACTTCATTTTGTATTTTAAGAAGTTAGGTAAATTTTGTTTTCTTCTGCAAAACACTTCCATGTTTGTTTTAATCTGAAAAGGACTTCTTTCCTCTCAGATCTTTATATAAAATTTATGCACCAGAAAGACAAGCTTCATTTCTTTGTGTTTTTCCATAAGTCCTGGCCTACCACACATACTCCAATGGGTAGACGTATATCAGTTGAGAAATACAAGGTTCCACAATAAAAAATCCAAGCTCTGCAGGGTGCCATATAAAGCTCAGTGTCTTCTTTCTCTTCTCTGCTGCTCCAGTCTCTTCCCTTTTTTGATTTTCTATGCCCCAATTGTGGTGGAGCTTTGGGTACATTTTCTACTATATCTGACACATTTTCCTATGATATAACATTGAGTACATTTTTGTCTTACTTGCTGTTTCTGTCTCTAAAAAGTTCTGACTCATCATCCTCCTATATTCTGATGATTTTTTTCTTCTCTGATACACTCCCTTGACTTTCCCAAACATAGTCTATCCTATTTTCTTTTCAAAAAATTTTTTTTGGTACAAGGAATTGAACTCCAGACTCTTGCTTGTCAGGCAGGAGCTGCACTGATGAGCTGTATCTGCAGTCCTATCCTATTTTGTTTTGCTGAAGTATAAGCAGGGTATTCCAAATCCTTTCAGTTTTCTGAGGCAGACCCTTAACTATAATAGTCAAATACACTGGATCCCTATTCCACATATGCTATGACACTGAGTGCCCTTCCCCAGATTTTCAATAGTTTTCAAGGAGGTTTACAATGTCCTGTGTTTTGAATTTTCAGTGATCCTGCCTGGTTTCTTGCATCTCTATAGGCATGAACTAACATCTTCTATAGTTCTGCAAAGCATCTTTAGCAAAATGTGTTGTGTGCAAGAAGTTTCCAGAAAATAATAGCCAGGACAATCAGACAAGAAAGAGAAATAAAAGGAATAAAGATAGGAAAGGAAGAAGTTAAATTATCACTATTTGCAGATGACATGATATTCTATATACAAGACTCAAAAAACTCCATTAAAAGACTGCTAGAAGTAATAAACAAATTCAGCAGTGTAGCTGGATACAAAGTCAATGTGCAAAAATCAATACCATTCCTGTACACAAACAAAAAACTCACCGAGAGAGAAAATCTGGAAATATTGCCTTTCACAATGGCATCTTAAAAAATGAAATACTTAGGAATCAACCTAACTAAGAATGTAAAAGACCTATATGCTGAAAATTATACTACTCTATAAAAGGAGATTGAAGAGGATATTAGAAAATGGAAGGATATTCCTTGCTCTTGGCTAGGAAGAACCAACATTATGAAAATGGCCATCCTCCCAAAACTGTTATACACATTTAATGCAATCCCAATCAAAATACCATTAACATACCTTACATATCTAGAGAAAACACTCCTAAAATTCATTTGGAAACAGAAGAAACCTAGAATAGCAAAGGTAATTCTGGGCAACAAAGGCAAGGCAGGAGGCATATCAATTCCTGACTTGAAACTATACTACAAAGCCACAGTGTTAAAATCAGCATGGTACTGGCAAAGAAATAGACCTGAGGATCAATGGAACAGATTAGAAGATACAAGTATAAGTACAAAGACACTCAGCCACCTGATATTTGACAAAGGTGCTAAACATGTTCACTGGAAGAAGGATAACCTCTTTAATAAATGGTGTTTGAAAAATTGGCTCTCCACATGCTGAAGACTGAAACTAGACCCATGCTTATCACCATGCACAAAATTAAAGTCTAAATGGATCAAAGACCTAAATATTAAAACAGAAATGCTAAATCTACTGGAAGACAAGGTAGGTAGAAGTCTTGGAGACATAGGGGTAGGCAGAGAATTCATGAACAAAACACAAACTATATGGGAAACACTTCAAAGAATCAACAACTGGGATCTCATATTATTGAAAAGTTTCTGCACTTCAGAAGCAATCACCATCAGAGTGAAAACAAAACCCACAGAATGGGAAAAAATTTTAGCCAGCAACCCCTCAAACAAAGGACTTCTAGCAAGAACATATAAAGAATTGAAAAACATCAAGCCCCCCAAATTCAAAGACCCTCTCCAAAAATGGGCATCTGAGATGAACACACAGTTCTCAGATGAAGATATACAAATGGCAAATAAATACATGAAGAAATGTTCACCATCATTGGTCATTTGAGAAATGCAAATTAAAACAACACTGAGATATCATCTCACACTGGAAAGAATAGCTGCCATCAAGAAATCAACTGATAACAAATGTTGGTGAGGATGCAGGAAAAAGGAACACTGCTCCACTATTGGTGGGAGTGTAGACTGGTGCAACCATTATGGAAATCAGTATGGAGAATGCTCAGAAGACTAGGATTAGAAGTTCCATTCAATCCAGCTATTCCCCTCCTGAGTATTTTCCCAGAAAAACCGATAAGGTCATATCACAGTGATATATGTGCACCCAGGTTCATAGCAGCACACTTTGTAATAGCTAAATCTTGGAAACAACCAAGATGCCCATCAACCGCAGAATGGATGAAAAAGATGTGGTATTTTTATACAATGGAATATCACTCAGATATTAAAAAAGATGATCTGGAGGCCTTCACAGGCAAATGGAGACAACTTGAGATTATTCTCATAAGTTAAATAAATAAGAATCATATTTATAAATATCACATTGTGTCTCTAGTGTAGAAAGTGATAAGAACTGTGGGAGTAATAAAACCCAAACTGTGTAATTGCTATTGTAAAAAAAGAGGAAAAGAAAGTGCTCTAAAGGATATACTCGCATGTATAAGTGTGTAGGATTGATTACCATATTACTAAGTTTTGTTGAACTTTTGTTGAACTGTTTGCAATCTCGCTGTGTAAATGTCCACTTTGTATGCTTTACTTTTGTAACTTGAACAACTATTTCTAAGAGGAAAATATGTAATTTATCCACTAGTGGTTTCTTACTGTTTATTTGTTTTGAAATTATGTATTATTTCTACCCTTTTTCTGTTTTGTTTTTTTTTCTTTAAATAAAATTAAAAAAATAAAAGTTTCCAGAATAGCAAAGGAGGATCCCCATACAGTGCTTTGGCCTCAGATTAAATATTTGATGCTTTAGAACTCTGGCCAACCCCATGTGAGAGACCCTCCCAGGAAATCTGTATTCCCACTGCTATCTGCTGCTATGTTTCTAGGGACTTTCTCTGAGTGTCCAGGTGTCTTGCCACTTCCCAAGCCACCAGAGCATAATCCCACAATCCTTCTTAAGTGAGGGCAATTCAATGCTTCTTTTTTTTACTTACATGAGTTAAGAGGACTACTCCTTTCTTAACTCAAGAAGCTTTCTGAACAAGAGAACAATTGTTTTCCTAGTATCCTACGCATGCTACACACTGATGTGCCCTCTTGGAGCCTGCTTTTCTGGCAATGAAACCTGTGACACTCAGCTTCATAAACCTTTTACCTCATGGATGCTTGAGGTTTTGTCTGCTTATTTGTAAAATGGTAATGCTAATAATACTCCCTACAGGGAATTGGGATGTGTATTATAAATAGACAGGGTACATAAAGTGCTTAGTTGAATGCCAAGCACATTAAAATATACTACGTCCTTATTGAATTTTAGCTATCATTATTGTTGCATTTTGTTATTTACTCTATGTCTGTTGCCAAAAAATTGTCAATGGCATTTGTTACATTGTATTATAATTGTTTATTTAGGTCTGGGGTGTTTAGTGAGATGGAATTTAAATATCCTCCCCTTCCTCCTTCTCCATCTCTTTCCTAACCTCCTCCTCTTTCTCTTTCTCTCTCTTTCTCTTTCTCTTTCTCTTCCTCTTCCTCTTCCTCTTTCTTTCTCTTTCTCTTTCTTTCTTTTTCTTTCTCCTATTTTCCCTCCTCTTCCTTTTCTTCTTCCTCTTTTTTATTTTTATTTTAAAGGGAATAAAACAAAACAATAAAACAGAACAAAACAAAACAATTAGAACAATATTAGATTACAAAAACAAGATGGTACGAAATCCTCAATAGTTATTGTACTGTATATTGTTATCCTCTAAATAGATGCTCAAACTACCAGCTTTAGGCCTCCAAAATCAGTCAAACTGTACAAGTGGTAAGTCATTCCTTCACTTTGGTTGTTATCATCTTGGTCTGTGTTCTTCCAGATCAGCTGGTGTGTTTGTGTGGGGGGGAACTCTTTTTAGTTCTGTTCCTGCCCACTCGCTGGCTGGCACATGGGAGGGAGTGGGTTGGCTTCTTGGTTCCCAGCTCTCATGACTGCTGCTGGCTCATGGGAGGGCACGACTTGGCTTCTTGGTTCTCTCCTGGCTCTTTCCTTCTCTTTCTCTTCTTCCTTTTCCTCCTCCTCTTCTTCCTATTGGTAAATAGAGCTTGAATTTGCTGAAATGAATTTAGTATTGGGTTCTTTCTGGAGAAAAGGGAGTAAAAGTCCTATCTTCTAAGTTTCACACTCAAACCTGTCAGTGTTGATGGAAGAGTCCTGACAAATGCTAGTGCAGGGAGGAATAGTGAGGTAACTGAGATAAAGATCACCATGGCTCAGTCATTGTCCAAGGAAAAAACAACCCTTCCCCCTCCCTGCACATTTCCACACTGCTCTAGGATGGTGTGCTAGTAAAGTCCCAGATGAGAAGTTCTGTAGTAAAATGGATCCCATTGTCACTTTTCTTCTTTTACTGTAACTTCTTACACCTTTAATTTATGGAACAGAAGAGCATCATTTTAGATGCCTGTTTTCACAATATCTGTCAACTCAATTCAGTTGTGTCTGAGAAGTATAGGAGAAGATAGGGCAAAGTGGTGTAAAAAGGTGGAGATGTGTTTTTACATCTCTCCAGAGTGTCATTTATCTTGGTGTTGAATCACGGAGTACTAACACATGATTAGATTTTGAAATCGTTTTCTGAGTTTATGGCTTTGTAGCTTTTCTACCCCTTGAGGAATCTAGTTTCTTTCCCTTATAAAAACCTGCTTTCAAAGAAGTTTGACACTAAGCAAGTGACCTATATACTCAGGTAAAGATGCTAATCGATAACTATGTACCAGGTTTACTTCCCTTAAGTGGTTTCGTTTTAAACAGGGATGAGGTCATAATAATTAAAGGCAAAGACGTCATAATTGTAAATTTCAGACATTAAATCAAGATGACCGATTATTGGGTGGGAAGCCTTTTCTAAAATAATTTAACTACTTTCATTGATGTTCCAAAGTGCAAATACCCATAGCCTGAATCAGAATTCTCAGCGTGATTCCTTCTGGTCATTATTAGTTCTACTGAGTTTTATTTTAAGTAAAATTAAAGTGTAAAAATTTACACTTAGGAAGAATTTTGATGAATCACTTTACAAGTAAACAGTAGTTTATGTCTATAGAAGATAGCAGATATCACGGAAATTTCCAAAAAGTGAAATAAGTACTTGTATGAAGTATGTATTGGAGTGTAGCATGGGCAAGAAGAAATTTTTTTCTTATCTATTACAAGGGGATGGCACCCCTATAACTAAAGGCAGATTAACAAGAGCAAAGCATACACATTTATGTAAGTTTACATGATGTGAGAACTTTCAGAAATGAAGAACCAAAGAAAGAGAGAAATCTGTATTTTCATGTACTTTAGTGAAGAAGTATACTTGGAGACAAAAATGTTATGATCTAATGAAATATAGTGGGGGAAACTTAGCAAGTTTATTCAGATTCTTCTTAGTGTCTCTCTATGTTCATTACTTTTCTCTGAGTATTACTTCAAGAACAAAGATCTTTTAATCTATTTAGAGGAAGGCCAGAGAACTTTTCCATGGTCTCTGCCAGTGGATAAAGGTGGGATGAAAGAAGCTTTTCTGATTGTTTTTCAAATTCCTTTAGCTTAAAATATTTAGTATGCCAACGTGTCATATTTTGTGGGAGTATATTCTCAGCCCAGTCATTAACAAATTATTCTAAATATTAATGGTTTAAAATAACATACATTGCCAGGCATGGTGACAGACACCTATTGTTCCATCACTTAGGAGGCTGAGGTAGGAGATTGCCACGAATTTGAGGCCAGCCTGGGCTACATAGTGTGTCTTGGCCATCCTGAACTACATAGTGAGATACCATCTCAACAAAACAAAGCAAAACAAAACAAAACAAAACAAAACAAAACGAAACATATGCACGTATTATCTCAAAGGTTCTTTGGGTAAAGAATCTAGGCATGGCTTAGCTGGCTCCTCTGCTACATGGAATTTCACAAGCCTGAAATCCAGGGGCCTTTTAGTGCTAGAGTCTCACTGAGAACTCTGCTGGAGAGTGATCTACTTCCAAGTTTATTTATGTGGTTGTTGGCAGGATTCAGTTGCTTGAGGGCTTTTGGACTTCAGTGCTTCAGAACCTAGTTGGCTGCTGACCATTTTCAATTTCTTATAGTGTGGGTCTTTCCACCACGGCTGGTGACTGCATCAAAACCAGCTATAGAAATAATTTATAAGCCAGAGGCAAGACTGTAACCTTGTTATGCACGTGTCATATTCACAATGTTGCTGTGTTCTATTGGTTAGAGGCAAATTACTCAAGAGGAGATCATCGGAAAATACTAAGAAACAGGGTTCTTCGGGTGTTGTCTTAGAGGATATCTACCAGAGTAACTCTAAAGGCATAAAGTGTATTCAAAGACATGATAAAGAAGACAAGATTCCTCTCAAAAACAAAGTTGTTTTGGGAACTTCAATTGCATAGGCATGTTTAATGGAGAATTAGCTCCTAAATCACCCCAAATTTCCTTAATTAATGCATTGCTTTATTCTTCAAACATTCGGCAAACTTCCTAATCTAATCTTCTGTATCTTTGAAGTTATCACATGCTTTCAAAGTTTTGCCAAATATTTTCCTCCTTTTTTTTTAACCCCTACATAAAATTTCTTCTCCAGATGATTAAAGAGAAAACTCTGCAGAAAGACTGCTGTGAATGAGTGTGCTTTCTTTTGAATTGTGGGCAAGAGATGGTGTTTATAAGGGTAAATAAAATAGAGTGTCAGAAATCTTATGAACCTGGTCCAGCTTTCAGCTGCGTTAAGCAGATTGTATTCCACCTACTATCCTCAGCAGGGTGTATCTGTTGATGACTGAAGAAAAGAGTTTTTTATTTTGAAAACATACGGAGATAGAAAAATTTTCATGTGGGGGGGAGGAAAAGGAAAGATGGTGAGTTGAGATAGCTTATTGGTGAAGATTTATGATAATATCTCACAAAGCTTCCCTTATTCTTCCTAATTGCCAGCTGTGAGCCATGATAAATATGGGTTGGGTCCTATTTTCCATGTGTGTGATTTTCTTTACAGTATTCTTGATTGCCTGGTTTGTAATATGAATGCATTATTTTTCAAAAGTAAAATCCTCTAATTTTTTTTTTCTGTTTTGTACTTGAGTTCTTAATAAAAGCAGAGTAGTCTCATTTACATCTAAGTCTCATTTACATCTATCTGAAGCAACAGAAGAAACAAATGGAGGGTGGGGAGAAAGAAGGGAGAACAAATAGACTCTGGATTGAGACTTATAGTATTACAAATGTCTTTTCTAAAGTAGTATCTGAAGTTCCTTGTATTTTAAGATGCCTTTGGAGAGTTTTAATGTTATTTTTGATTTTCTGATTTAGATCACAACTAATGAGTAGAAAATATGCAACATATTGTCATCAGATGGGGGCCTTAATTCACCCCACCCATGAGGTAGGTTGCAAGTTTTTTGAGTTATGTCAGGAAAGAATTGAAGGACATATTAATGAGAGGCACTGAAAGATTCATTAGGTAAAAAAGACACCTTCAAAAGGCAAGGTAGATCTTATAGAGTGAGATACTGTATAGTCTGGGGTTGGGGGTGTCCTCTAGATTGGTGATCTAGAATATGTATTCCTACTGTCACACCATTCATTTTAATGGGCTAAATTAGAATGCAAACAATTTGTAATTGTTTGAAGCATAGAGATTCAAGGATGATCAAAAATATGGTATGTGCTTCAGTAAAATTTATTATGGTAAAAGATATATTGGCATTAATTGTCCTCAGAGAACTTCTATCATTTTTACCACTTTCTGAAGCACTGCTGGAAGCCTTCTTCAGTGAGGCTCTTTGTGGAGTGTGAGTGAATGCTGCTGCTGAGTGCCATTCGAAGGAAAGGCAGGCTTGTGCAAACATTAGTGTGTCCTTGTCCACCTCATTCATCAGATCTGGCACTGTGCAACCTCTGGTTCTTCCACCAAGTCAAAATAACCAAGAAAAATAAATGCTTTCAGGACATGTAGGCAGTCAGTGTAGTGCAACTAAAGACACTCATGAACAAAGACTTCTAGAACTATTTCACAAAGTAGAAAGAATCATAGAATGCATTTGAAGAGAGGGGAGTATTTTGAAGAGTAATGATAATGTGTCTTTTACAGCAATACATCTTTAAAAATGTTTAAAGTATTCTCTATAGTTTTTGATCACACTTCATATAGTACCCACTTGATAGTACTGTTCTTTGAGGATGGAAGTCTGTGGAATTTATGAATCTATAGAATGGGGTGAAAAAAGCAGGCTCAATTTACAGGTAAAAACCATCTGTCTTACTGTATCTTTAAGAGCCTTGGGAATTTTTTGTTGTTATTTTGAGTGAGTTTCTTGGAACTGAAAAAGACACTGTAAACATGGGTAACTTTATTTGCCCTGGAATTGTAGTGCTCTTAGAAAGTACACACTTAAAATTACATTATAGTACCTTTTCTCCTTTCTGCCTATCTCTACTTCTATCCTTCCTCAGTAATACTGGAAGGAGGACTGGTTAATGCCAGAATCAGCTTAATAGTTCAGTGGTAGTCACGAACCAGAGGAAGACAGTCTTCTGTAGGAATGGCTGAGGAGACTCAAAGGGGCAAGAAGAGAGTGTAAGATAAACTTTATTCATGTCCAAAGTTAGTCTGTGATTAATTCTATAAAGGGTGCTTAGTTTTAAAAAATGATTATACTTACATAGATTCTTTGTCCTCTGAGCCCAAGTGACTAAAAGATTCATTAAAGAAACTTGTTATAATTTGTTCCAAATATAAAAGTAATGTGTGCACAGTTTAGGAAGCCTGAATATGTAAAACTGAATGCTTGAAAGAGATAGACTTTAAATTCTCTTTCATTGTGGTAACTACCTTTCGGGGTATCCTTCATTTCTGATTACTGAAGGTGGTAGAGCTTCTAGTTCACATTTAGAGCAATTTTGATTTGCCTTTATTACCAGAATGACTGTAAGGGGAATATCACTTAAGACATCTTGCCAAAAACTGAAATCACTATGGATCTGACTTCAGATTCTGTGATAGTAGAATCTGAGTGTTCAATTTAGTACACTAAATTAGATATAGTGTTTTGAGATGGATAGTTATGTGCTTGATGTTAAAGAAAAATTCCCTAAATACTTAGAAGAATGCTTACCAATGCTTATATGATGCTTTTCAACAGATTTTTTTTTAAAAAAAGCAAATTCAGTATATTATTATTGTGCTTGGTCTCCTGAAAGAAATTCAAATTCATCTTTCCACTGTTAGTTATCCTGGGATGAAATAAGCATACCTCAGGCTGGAGGAAGGAAGGTTCTTTTGTAGTTGAGGCCAAAGCCTTTATGGGGTGCAGGTCAGAAGAGATTGAGAGATTTTTGACATAAAAGGGACATGCTAGCTTCTCCTTCATGGAAGACATTTAAGAGTAAGGTGGAAATTTAGGAGTGGGGTGAAGTCCTAAGTAACTACTTTTTGTAGCAGCAAGTTTCCTCTCCAAATTACTTGTGTAATTCCTCAATCACTCTTAAGGTTTTGGTATATCATTGTGGTCTCAGATCTTCTTTGGATCAAAAAGGAAGGAAGAAAAATCCATATTTGGAATGAAAAGGTAAAGTGAAGAAGAGAAACCAGCCCAAGGAACCACTTAGGTGAGAAATTGGTGTGACCTGAACACTTGGAAATACAAGGTGCTTCTTTTTCCACTCTTAATAGTGCTGGGTATTCTCTAAGTTTTGCTCACTGGGTTGGTGCAAAATAACATTTTCTTAATATGTTAACATTCTTTAATCACTAACAAATCAATTTTTGAATAATTTATTAGCTGTTTGCATTTTTAGGTAAATATTTAAATCTGTTTCCATTTTTCTATTGTGATGCTGATCTTTCCTTTTTGAAATTTTTGTAGCATGCTGGGTGTGTGGTGGCTCATACCAGTAATCTCAGCATTTGGGAAGCTGAGGCAGGAGATTGCTGTGAGTTCAAGGCCAGCCCTGGTTGCATAGTGAGTTGAATTACTTAGTGAGATCTTCTCTTAAAAAAAGAGTTGTGACTTCTTTTATTTCTTTTTTGGGGAGGAGTAGGGATGACTTATTTTTAAGCAAAAGAAATTAAGCCTCTGCTTTAAACATGATGTGTGTACGCTTCAAACACTTGCTGTGATCTTTTGACTTTGTACAGTTTTCTATTAAAATCTTTAAAATTTTAAGTGGTCATTTTTATTACTTTTTCTGTTTTGGCTTCTAGGTGTTCTGTAGTAAGCTTTGATGTCTCTCTCACATGTATTTCAGCATCATTAAAAATTCCTCTTTTCCTTACTGTGTTAAAATGACACATTTTAAAATTCCCATATGAGACTAAGTTCTCATTTACCTTTGTTTTCATTAATTTTTAGTATTGACTTGACTTTTATTTAACACTAAACAGATTTAATTTTTACAGCTTTATTGCTTGTTTTAATATCTTGTTAGATGTTGCCTGTTCTTTTTGGAAAATTATGGGGAGCAGCTGAAGCTGGAGATTGATCACATATGTGGGGCTGGAGCAACAAAGAGCACCTGAGTCAAGCCACATGAACAAGCTGCTTCAGCTCCAAGAACTTGAGGTACCAGGAGGTTACAATGTAGGCAGGTTGCTAGGCAGCGGAGTGTCACATGACATCAACCTGCTGAATATATAAATAAATGCACTGTGGTGACTGAGCAGTTCCTTTCCTTCCATCCAGAGAGAGGGCTCCACCTGACCTCAATTTTTTGTATTCTGACTCTTAACTTTTATTTCTCAATTCTCCCACCATTCCTCTCCTCCTCCCAAACTTCAAGAGCTGGACGTGGCAGAAAATATTCTGGGTATTCTCACATTTAAAATTTTCTGGTTGAATGTTATCAGCATATTTATTGACAACACTTTGTATCTTCACTGAAATCCTGTTGGCATTTGGGATCAAACTGAGTTTATAGATCAATTTAAGAGCAACTGATATTTCTATGACCAAGAATTGGCTCAAAGGGAAATATGTTTGAGACTTTGGTGAGTAGATTTGAATCCATGGGCATTATTTTCAAAGGGAATCATGGTTGGAGGTGACAAGAGGCAGACATAGAAGTGCCAATGGATTCCAGTGTATTCTAGCTCTTCCCTACTCTGCGTCCTGCTCTTTCTCTCAACTCTAGTCCTACTGATTGTTGTGGTTTGTGTCTAGATGTATCCCCTAGAGCCTCATGCATTCATAGGGGTGGGCTTCTAGAGTTTGTGATTGCTTCATGTCTAATGCTGGGATTATGGGTGTGTGTGCATACAATATAAGGAAAAGGATGAGGTTTATTCTCCCCTCTTCTCTTGCTGCTTTTGCTGTCTCCTGCAACCATGAATCATTGCCCCTCTGCCTTGTGCCACCCTAACTTGGAGCTAGCCAATTATGGACTGAAACCTCTACAAACTTGGAGCTAAATAAGCCTTACCTCCTTTAATTTTGGGTATCTGATATTTTGTCTCAGCAAGGAGAGAAAAGTAACTAAGATAATGATGAAGAGCAACCCCTCTCCCACACAAATATTTGGCTGAAAGCTCACAAAGACAGTCGGACAAGATAGCTTTCTGTGGGTCAATGCCCTAGTTTCTTAGTGTGGTACCACTTTCAGCATTTGCCTGGACCTTCTTCCCCAATTCTTTCTAAAGCTGTAATTTTTCATCTGGGTTAAGTTTTCCAGAGAACAAGCAAATGGTATTTTTTCTGGTCCTAAAATTCTCCATTTGAACTTTTACTTTCCCAGTTCCTTCCACAGTGAGTTTGTTCCTATAATCATTTCCATATTTCAAAGCACTCTTGGTGGCTCTGCTTCCTTTGTTGACCCCTGATGGATACAGATTGCATTTACTCCTCTTGTAGTTTTTTAAAAATTTTTTTATTTTTTATTTTAAATAGAATAAAACAAAAGAGGACAGAACAAAGCAGATCAGAATAGAACATAAGCAGCACAGCACTTTACAACAAGACAACTGGATATTAAGAGTGGCTACCATAATGTCTCTTTCTCTGTAATAGGTGAGCATGGCTTCAAATACAATAATATCAAACATAACAAAATATTATACAATCATTCAAAACAATGAAAGAATTACAGGGCATTCTGAAACAAATAACAGAAAATGATCAATGGCTACTATAATATCTCATTTTCCATAAAAATTGTTTATACTATCACATATATTAAAATCTCAATAAGACACAACATGACAGAACCGATGGTAATAGAAGAATAAAAACATGGTAGGACTTCAAAGCAAAACAATATTAAATCAGCAATGGCTGCCATAATGTTTTTGTTTTCTTAAAAACAGCTATTCATACCATCACACATAATAAAGTCAAACAAAACAGAATAAAACCATTCCAACTGATGAATGAAAACATTAAAAGGCTTCAAAGCTATGTAATGGGGAATCACGATTACCATAAAATCTTTTTTTAAAAATTTTATTTAAAGAGAAAAAAAACCAGAATAAAAGGTAACAACAATATAGAATTCCAAGGAAAAAAGGAAAAGAACAACAACAAAAACTAAGAAATTATTACTTGACAAATTACATACTGACTTCTTAGAAACAGTTGTTCAAATTACAAAGTTAAAACATTTAAAGTAGACATTCAAACAGTGAGACTGTTAACAGTTCTGCTCCATGATCTGACAAAAACAGCAATATGGTCATCCATCTTACCCACTCAAATATACATGCAAATATATCCAAAGGGTAAAATTAAACACAACAAAACAGAACAAAATGGGTCACAAGAAAGCAATGTAAGAGACATGAATTTCAAAGCTAGACAATTGGAGATACTCACTCTATCATACGGACTCTTGTTTTCTTCCAAATAGTTGTCCATTTTGTTACATACAGGGAATTCACATAAAACAACATAGTATGGAATTGATCTGAGCAGGATGAGGAAGGCATTTCAGGTCTTCAAGACCAGACAATAAGGAAGCCAAGAATGGCTGTCATAGTGTCTCTCATTTTCTTCAAAACAGTTGTCCATACCTTCATGTGTGTTGAACTTAAACAAAACAAAACAAGCTAAAATCACTTTAAACAAAGAATGATAGTTTTGCTGGATTTCACATCATGACAATATGGACTCAGCACTGGGTATTGTAGTGTCTCTTTTTCTTCAAAGTAGTTGTTCATTTCAACATGTATTATATAGTTGATTCTCGTAAACTGTTTATAAACTCTACACATGCATGAGTCTCTACATGTATACCTACCCTTTCTGTATTAGAAGAAAAACAAAACAAAACAAAACAAAACAATTCCTAGAAAAGCATGAAGCAAAAAGTCATACAAAACCACAATACAAGGTGATCTACAATGGTTACCATGGTGTCTCAGCAGTATATAACAACATTAATAAAAACAAAGCATTGGAGATATTATAAGACTTCAAAAGCAAGTAATCATCAAACCAGAGTGGGTATCTTAGTGAATCTTGTCATCTTCAGTGTAGTTGCCTATACTTTTAGACTTGATACTATCATTCATAACAGATTTAAATAAAATCAGTCAATACAAAGTAGCAATCTAACAAACCAGATTCAAATAAGTACAGTCATAATAAGACAGTGTCAGTTATAAAGGGCTTCAGATTAAGTTGATAGGAAATTAAGGATGATTACCATAGTACGTCCTCTTATTTTTGGGATAGCTGACCATGTCCTCAAGTCTAGTGTAAGTAGACAAACTGGAACAGCATGTAATCCATCCAAGCAGAGTGATGAGAATAGTGTAGATTTTAAATCTTGTTACCCCATTAACAATATCATCTGCCTTCCTTTTTTAGACAATTCCTCCCCTTTCACTCCCATGGGGTGCACTGCTTATTTTGGGTCCCACTGCCTCCCTATATAGAGCATCTCAATGGACCCTATCTCCTGATCTACTCTGCCTGTGTTTCTCTCTGTTAATATTTCAAGGCCATCTATACTAGAGATTACAACCAATCTCTCTGCCTTATTTCTGCTATTCTGTTTTTCTGCCATTGGTTGCCTATTTTTCTGTTCCACTCCACTGTCTGCCCTGTTCACTGAGGTTTCTCTGCCACTGTTCCTGAAATGCTCATATTCTTGTTCTCTCTCTCTAAAATGTCCTTCAGTATTTTTTTGTAGGGTTGGATTGGTGGTCACAAATTCTCCCAGTTCCTCTTTGTCATGGAAGCATCTTGCTTCTCCATTAATTTCTAGAGAGAGTTTTGCAGGATACATCAATCTGGGCTGGAGGTTGTTCTCCTTCAGCGCTTGAATTATTTCACTCCAAGCTCGTCTTGACTTGACGGTCTGTGTCAAGAAGTCTGGTGTGAATTTGATGGGTTTTCCTTTATAGGTGATCTGTTTCTTTTCTCTGATGGCTTTTAATATTCTGTTCTTATATTGAATTTCTGGGAACTTGATTATTATGTGTCTATGTGTAGCTCTGTTTTGGTTGTAAGTGGCTGGAGTTCTGTATGCTTAATACATCTGCATATCTTTTCCTTTTTCTATGTTTGGGAAGTTTTCCTTAATAATTTCTGTGAATAGCCTTTGTAATTCCTCTGGTTTGATTCCTGCTTCTTCATTCACATGCTTTATTCTTAAGTTATAGATCCTCTTGTCATCTTCCAGTCTTTGTATCTTTACTGCCTGCTCCCTTGTTATTTTTAAGAGATCTTCCCTTTCGTGACCCCACATTGCAAGGCTGTGTTCAATTTTTGATAGTCTATCTTTGATTTCTTTCAAGTTTTGCCAACTTTCTATGGAGTCTTTAGTTTCCTGATAATCTCTTTGAATCTGCTTCATGAATTCTAGAGGTTTTTTTATATTCTTCATTAAATGTTTCTCTCCTTTTGTGTTCCTCCATTCTTCTGTCTGTGTCTTCTTGAGAGGTGCCCAGCCTTTCTTTTATTAATCTACTTATCTTTTGTTTAATTTGAATTAATATTTCAGTTTTGATATCATTTATGAGGTCCCAAAGATATCTCTTTATGCCCGCTGACGCTGTTTTTGATGTTGCATGTTTGCTGCCTTCAATCTCTTTTGTATTTACCTCTCCTGGATCAATATTCTCAGGGTTGGGGGCTGGGTTTTTTTTCTTATTTCTGTCTCTCATCATGGTTTTTGTTCCTTCCATACAAGTGTACAGTGTAATTCCCAGACCCTTTTCTTGTTGGTTAAGGTTCTTCTGGAGCACGCAGGCTAGGGGCTTCTGCCCTCTGCAGTCTGCTATCAGAGATTGAAGTTCAAGCAAGGGCAGTGTGCCCTGGCTCCTACCCTCTGGGTCAGTCAACCTTTGCGGGCCTTCACTGTGTCAGTGTGCAACATGCTCAGGGAATTAATTTGTAGTGACCCACTGGGTCCTGGCCAGGGGCACGCCCCAGTCCAAGCAGATCCCACCAATCCGCTCGGTGAGGGGAGCAACCAACTGAAGCCACTTCCTTATGGAGTTAGGGCTGTCCTGCCCAAATCCAACATGTTGTCCAGTTGGTTGCCCCTTTCCCATAGTAGGGTCTTATTCCCATCACTCACCACGTGTTAATGCTGGTCCCTGAGAACTTCTGGGCTCCCTGACCTCTGACCTCAGCAGGGCTGAGGCGAATTCATGGTACCTCTGGGTGGGCTGCATGCAGCGCTGATTCCGGGCAAGTCTCGGGCAGGAATTCAGGTGGCTCGGCAAAGAGCACTGTGCTCTCTGATCTTAGCTTCTCTAATGGTAGCCCTGGGACCTCATATTTGAGCAGTATTTTTTACACTTTAGTTTCTTCCTGGGTTGAGAGACTCCATCTCCCTCTGTTTCGGTCTCTCCAGGGTGTTCTCTTCTGGCATTTGAGCTGTCTCTCTCAGAGAGGTTCCCTATCCTGCTACCTACCAGTCCACCATCTTTGGAAAACTCACCCTCTTTGTAGTTCTTAATGCAGTGTTAATGCTTTCTTTATATAGATACTATATATCTTTCTTTTAATATTTATCCCTAGGTATTGTATCATTTTGATTGCTTATTTTGAATGGAATTTCTTTTCATGTTATTCTCTTTGTACCCATTTCATGACTTTTGTACCTTCTGAACCTTCTTCCTGGTACCTGTAGCCAGCAGATACACCCAATGACTTGTTGCATTACTCACTTAGCAGAGTTCTATTGTTTCACTGAAGTCTTCTCTGGCTGCCTTATATTTAATTGTAATTATTCTTATTACCACATAACCATCTTTCCTGTTTTATTTTATTTTCTTTAAAAAATTTTAAAGAAAATAAAACCAAACAAAATAAAACAGAATAGAGCCAATCGAAAACAAAGTGAAAGTGATACAGCACTTCCAAAGAGAATAGAAATCAACAGTGATTAGCTACCATAGTGTCTCTTATCTTTAAAATTGTTGCCCATACCATCAGACATAATAAAATCAAACAAAACAGAACAGAATAAAACCAATCAAAAGAGAACATTGAAGAAAACAGAACAATAAAAAGGAACAAAACAAAATAGTGTGAACAGTAATGGATTTCAAAAACAAGACCAGAGGAAATTCCCCATAGTTGCTACATTGCATATTGTTATCCTGTAAATACAATCTCAGATGACCAGCTTTAGGCCCTCAAAGTTAAGCAGACAATACAAACATTAAGTTGTTTTTGTAAAATTGCTGTCAACTCTGCCAGTTGCTCATAGGAGGGTTAGGGGGACTCTTCTTGTCTTTCAATCTTTGTGCCGCCTGGCTCATGGGAAGGGTGAATTGGCTTCTTGTTTCTCCTTCTGGCCCCACATGGTCATTGCTGGCTTACAGGAAGGGTGAACTGGCTTTTTGTTTCTCTTCCTAGTTCTTCATGGCCTCTGCTTTCCTATTTTATCTTTATGCATAACTCTGATCTGTATTTAGCATAATATAGAATATACTTATTTTTCTTATACATTGTCTGTCTTTCCTCACCAGAATATAAGTTACACAAGGGCAAAGATTTTTAAAAAATCTTGTTTGCTCATTGCTATGTTCTCTATGCCTGAGTTACCTGGCAAATAATAGATTATTGGAAAATAATCTATGAGTTAATGAATATTAAAAAGTGGTTGGTTTAAAAAATAGTTTTGTAACTCCTTACCTTACTAATGCTATCAATATTTTCAGTAGGTTTTTTTTTGGTCTTTTTTGAGACAGGGTCTCACCATACAGTTCAGGCTGGCATTGAGCTCACTTTGTACCCAAGACTGGTCTTGAACTTGCAACAATCAGCCAGCTTCAGCCTCCCGAGTGCTATGATTACAGGTGTGTACCATCGTGCTCAGTTTCAGTAGTTCTTACATCAGTTATCTTGGGGTTTCTAATTGATAAACTTTTATCACCCAAGAATAACAATAACTTTGACCCCTTCTTTCTTATATGTATATCTCATTAATTGCTATTGTCTAATTGCAGGGATGTTTTCTATAATGATGTTAAATTATGTTTTATGGTAATTAATATCATTTATCATAATTAATATCATTTTCTCCCAGATTTTGATAAAGATCACTAATTCTAGACTTTTGTACTTGAATGTATCTTCTTTGATAGGTACTTATTTTGATAACAGGTTACTTTATAAAGCAGTCATCAATTTAATTAATGGATTATATACCAAAAATATTTTTTGATCAGTTGTTTGGATCTCAGAAGATAATTTTCTGTGGAATTAATGGTGCAAATAATGACTAGCTTCCTTAGCCAGCCCAACCCCACACTGCTTCAAGCATGATATTTTTGTTCAAAGACAAGCATAAGGCTTATCTGCCCTATGAAATTTCTTCTACACAGAAATGAATATTCTATCACTTTAAGTGATAGAATAGCTGTTGTCTGAATAAGTTCTTGACACCAATATTTCACACTGTATAACTGTGATTTATATTTAGGATTGTCTGTGCTGTCACAGATTTAGCTTGAATTCATAAACTCAAATGAACACATAAGGGTAGATCACAAAAATAGTTGTGAGCAAGTAGGTCACAGAATGGACAGTGATGGAGACAGGTAACTAGAGATCTTGTGGTCTGGTAAAGAGCACAGGTGGGAATATAGATTTAGTATTGCCAGATATTCTTATTTTTAAAGAGCAGGTATAGGAATCTCTTGATTCACATGCCAATGGCCAATATCTTGGGACACAAAGTAAGATAGGACAGAGCATAGTGGATCTTAAGGGTCAAGTAGAAAATGTACAGCATAAATAGCTGTTCATTTGATTTAAATATAACACAACAAAAACTGAGAAGAAAATAAAAGCATGCTCTAGGTCTATTAGTTTGTGTCTTGTGGTTTAAGCATTTTGAAGACATTGATGTTCCCTTATATTTTTATCATTTTATTCTAGTAGTAGGTATATACAAGATGTTTGATAAATAGGTGAACAAGGCAATTTGAAAACTGAGCATAACATGTCTAGTGATGCACTTTACCTCCTTCCGATGAGATGAAATGGTTTTTCTTCAGGATTTTTTTTTCCTCAAAAGAAAAAAATATAACATTATTATCAAAGAGTTTATGGCCTAAATTTTTCAAATGTTGTATTTAACTTATTCTATTAGTTATTGCAAAAAATAAATCACCCCAAAATTTACAACAACAACAACAACAAACACTTATTATCTCATAGTTCCTGAGGGTTCTGAGGGTCCTTCCAATCAACAGCCAACATGGCTGTGTGTGTGTGTACATGAGTGCATGCATTAAAAAAGTAAATACAGAATCCCCATAAGTTACAGCATAGTAGAAAACAGCAAAGTAGTCTGGCATGGTGGCACATGCCTGTAATCCCAGCACTTGGGAGGCTGAGGCAAGAGGATCATTGCACACATGGTGAGATGGGGCTCCAAAGGAGAAAAATCATAATTGTGATCCTCCCCCATCATTCTGTAAATAATGAGGCTATGTTTGGATCTAAGACATAAGGTATTCTTAGTGATAAATACCTGCTAACATCCTAAAATTCTAGATCTTGTACACTCCAAGTCTCCTACTTCTTACTTGACTTGCTCTAGTCATGGGGTCTGCAATAGATGTTTAAACTATTTTATATCTCTCCAGAGCTTAATTTAATATTTTTCCTTTCAGCATCACATCAGTTCTATGAAGGTAGCTTTTCATATTTATTAAATTTCTCTTTTGGTTAGAAAATTGGAATGTTTCAACTATTTTGCATGTTTTCTTCTGTTTTTGTGCATGTGGTAAGAATCCTGAATAAGGCTCAAGGAATTTAAGGACTTCCAGAACCAAATGATAGGTGTTCCAAATAAGATATGAGCATTTACAAAGAATGTTGCTAGGCAGCTATTTACAAATAAAGGCATTTTTCCAACTGAAAGGAATTAAAAAGCAAATGTTACAATGAAATGGTAAATAGGGAGACTACATTTATTGCATAAGAATTTATTACTTGACCTCATTACTTATAGTGAAGAAGAAGGAAGAAAATGTGTCAAGGGACTTTTATAAGTAAGGAGAAAAAAAGTAGACTGTATGTTGGCTTGAAATGGTGACTAAACAATGATTTTGTTTCATCATTGTCCAGAAATAAATCCATAACTCTTCTCTCACTGGTGATAGTAGAAGCGTAGAGAATGCAGGCCAGTTCCAGGCACTAATCTTTCATGCTGAGAAATGTATCTGCTAAGTGTGCTGGACCCAGAAGTTCTGAAAAGTCCAAATTTTGTATTAATTGGCTCTTAGTGTCACTATTATTGCTTATTTTTGGTTAATTACTTGAGGGGCTTCAGTTTGGTAGTGCCAAGTACTGGGTCCTTTCTAGCAAGTCATCTTAGCATGCTGTTGAGAATGAGAAAACAGTTATTTGGATGGCCACATTCTTTTTAGGCAAAAAAAAAAAAAGAAAAAAAATCCACAAAACCCCAAAAAACAAGAAACAGGCCAGAATAAAGAGATGCATCCTGGGTTCTTTCTTGGATTTTTTTGCTCACTAACTGCCACTTCATGTCACCAAGTCTGAGTGTAAATCTATAAAATGAGAAGATTGGATTAGCCTAATGATTACCAAATTTTGTCACAAAAAACCCATTTTATTATTTTTCTTCTATATGCCACATATTTTGATTTAATTAAAACATCTTTGTTAGTACATTTGTGGTACATAATGAAAATATTCATGGGGACAGTTGGCACATGTACATAACACATTTTAATTCTTTTTACTTAGATTTCTCCTCTCTCCCTCTCCTTTTCTTTCATGTCTAAGTCCCCTTTCCTCTTATGAAAGATCTCTCTCCTTGTTTCTTATGGTCTACCTTTTATTTTGATCCTTAAATTATTTATACTTTGGATTTCTCATGTAAATATTTATTCTTGTATTTATTTTGATTTATTTCACTTAATATTGTGTTCTCAATGCACATCTATGTTTCTATAAATGACTCATTTATTCTTTTTTGGTGACAGAGTAATACTCCATTGTGTACAAATACATTTTCTTTATCCATTCATGTGTTGATGGACATTTAGGCCACTTTCCAGATTTAGTTATTATGCTGCTTTAAACATAAGTATGCATGTGTCATTGTAATATGATGTCTTTAACCCTTTCAGAAAGATAACTAAAAGGAAAATAGCTGGGTCAATGGAATTTCTGTTTTTAGTTTTTTGGGAAATCTCCATACTGATTTCCATAGTGGTTGTACTAGTTTCCATTCCCACCAATGATGTAGAAGTGTTTCTTTTCCACAGATCCTTACCAAAATTTGTTATTATTTAATTTTAAGATAGCCACTGTTTCTGGAGTAAAATGAAATCTCAGTCTTGTTTTAATTTGCATTTCTTTAGTGACCAGAGATGTTAAGTATTTCTTTCCTGTATTTATAGGCTATTTTTACTTCTGAGAATTGTCTATTCATTTCATTTGCCCATTATTTGACTGGGACTTGTATTTTAAGGCATCTATTTTTTTGCATTTTTATATACTCTACATATTAGTCCTCTGAGGAGTAGCTGACAAAAAATTTGTTCCTATTCTGTATTTTGTCTCTTCTTGCTTTTGGTTGTGTCCTTTGCTGTGCAGAAGACTTTGAGTCTGTTATAATCCCATTAGTTGGTTCTTTGTATTATTTCTTGTGCAGTTAGAGTTTTGTTCAGAAAGTCTTTTCCTATGCTATGTCTTCAGGAGTTGTACCTATTTTATTTTCCATCAGGTTCAGTATTTCTGTTTTAACATTTAGATATTTGATCCAGCCTGATTTTAGTGAGCAATATGAGTCTAGAGTCAATCTTCTGCATGTGGATAGCCAATTTTCCCACTAAAATTTATAAAAGAGGCTCTCTCCTCAGGATATGTTTTTGGGTCTTTTTTCAAAGATCAGATAGCTGAATGTGCTTGGGGTTGTTTCTGTTTTCTCTATTATGTGCTGTTGTCAACATGTCCATTTTTGTGGCAGTACCATGTTGTTTTTGTCACTGTAGCTTGGTAGAGTAATAAAATCTAGGATCATGATGAGTCATTCTTCACTATTGTTTCCCAGATGTGCTTTTGCTATTCTAATTTTCTTCTGGGTTGATATAAATGTTTGGATTTTTTTAAAAAAATACTTTCAGAAATGCTGTTGCCATTTTTATTGGGATTGCATTAAATCTATATATCAGTTTTGGTAATATGGCTGTTTTGATAATATTGTTTCTGTCTTTCCAGGAACAGGGAGATCTTTGAATTTTCTGATGTCTTCTTTGATCTTTTTACAGAGTTCTATAGTTTTTTATAGAGTTCTTTCATTTCATGTTTAGATTAATAAATTTTAACTTTTTGATGCTATTGTGCATTGTGAATGGTATTGTTTTTCTAATTACTTTCTTAGTTCACTACAGGAATACTATTGATTTTGAGTGTATTGATTTTATATTATACTACCTTGTCAGCAAGAATTAGTGTATTAGTTTTTGAAGTATTTTGGTGGCATTTCTTGGGTCTCATGTAAAAGGATCACGTGATCTGTGAATAATGGTAGTTTGACTTTTAAACATACATATTCACTTTCCTTCTTTTGCTTGATTGCTCTAGCTAAAGTTTTGAGTACTGTATTACAACAGAGTTGTGATAGAGGACATTCTTGTCTTGTTTCTGATTTTAGAGAAAAAGCTTTCACCATCCGTTTCCATTTAATATGACTCACAATGGCTTTTATAATACTGAGATAAGGCCATTATATACCTACTAACTTTTGGTCTTTGGTACTGGGGATCAAACTCATGACCCTTCATTTACCAGACAAGCACTTATGCCACCGAGCTAAACCCCCAGCCCTGATATTATGGTTTTTATAATGAGTGAATATTGGTTTTTTTCTGTGACTATTGAGGTACTTCTGTTATTTTTGCCCTTGTTTCTGTTTATGTGAAGTGTTTATTGACTTGTATGCTAAACCTCTTTGTATCCCTAGCATGAAACATACTTGATTATGATGTATGACCTTTTAATGATTTTTTGCATTCTATCTGTTGCCAGATTTTTGCATTTGTGTTCACTAAGGAGACTGGCTTATAGTTATCTTTTTTAGTTGAACTCTTGTGTGGTTTAATGTAATGCTAGCTTCTAGAAGTGAGTTTAGCAGTACTTCAATTTCACTGAAAGTTTGAGGAGTATTGGCTTTAGATGTTTCCTGAAGTTCTTGTAGAATTCAGAAGTGAATCCATTAATTAGAACCTGGGCTTTTCTTAGTTTTTTTCCTGCCTCAATTTCATTGACTGTTATTGGATTATTCAAACTGTTTGTATCTTTTTGGTTCATTTTTGATAATTCATATTTATGTAGGAATTTTTTCATTTCTTCTGTATTTTGCATTTTATTGGAATATAGGTTTTCAAAGTAGCACCAACAATGATTTAGATTTTGGAAGTATTCATGGTGATTTTGCCTTTTTTTATTTCTCTCTCTCTTTTTTTTTTTTTTGGTACCAGAGATCAAACTTATGGCCTAGCGCTTGCCAGACAGGCACTTATGCCACTGAGCTAAATTCCCAGCCCCTCTTTTTTTAAATTTCTAATTGCATTGATATGATCTTTTTCTTTCTACTTTTTGATAGAATTGACTAAAGGTTTGTCTATTCTGTTTATTCTGTCAAAGAACCAGTTTTCCATTTCATTGATTGTTTTGGAGGGAGAAATTTTTTTGTTTCAACTTTATTAACTTCTGCTCTGTTCTTTACAATTTCTTTCCTAGAACTAGCCTTGGATTTGGATTGTCTTTGTTTTTTCTAGGACCTTGAGGTGCATCTTTGGATTATTTATTTAGGCCTGCTCTATTTTTCTGATTCAGAGGCATAAACTTCCCTCTTAGAACTGCTTTTATTGAGTCCCTGTGGTGGATTAACTAATAGTCAATTTTTAGACACTAGCTGAACTAAATCAGCATGGTCTGAATGTGGAAGGCCCACTTGAGGATTACTGCCAATGGCATAAAAAGAGAACTGGAGGGGAAGATGGTCTACTATTGACTGAACTGGCATGGAGAAGTTTGTCATGCTGGCTTTCTTGATATTAACTCACCTGTTCTCATCATCAGAGGAGTTCAGGTTCTCACTGCCACTGAGGATGACTGTAGTTCTCTTGGGAGCTCTGGTCCTTCTTTTGAACTTCACTTTCAGGCTCTAGTGCAGATCCCTCAGACTGCTGGAGCAGATCCTTCATCCTGCTGGTGCAGACTTTCTACTTTCCACCACTGACCTTTGGGCCTTTTCAAAGCAGATCCTGATATAGACTTGCATGAGACAGTATGGGCTCTAAATCTCCAGCTGAATTTGTGGAGGTCATTGCCACAGGCTTTATGTCTTCAGCTAGACTCGTGTAGGGCATTACTTTGAGATCCAGGCCCTCAGCTTGATTCTTTACATCTCTAGTGCATAGACAGATCTCCTGCATGCTTTTGCATTTGACTTTTTTGGGTGAATATTATAAACTAATACTATAAATTATGTGTCCTGTATTAAATATGTTCCCTTGCAAACCCTGATTACAACAGTTTCATAGGTTCTGATAAACTGAACTGGCATTATGATTTGATTCTGTGAACTGTTTTATTCCTTGATTTCTTCTGTAACTCATTTATTCAACAGTGTATTGTTTAATTTCCACATGTTTGCATAATTTCTGTGTTTTCTCTTGTCATGATTTCAATTTTATTGCACTATGATCTGATAATACATATGGGACAGTTTTGATTCTTATTTATTCAGGTATGCTTTATGAGTTAGTATGTATTTGGATAGAGGTCGATGTGCTGTAGAAAAGAAAGTGTATTTTGTTGTTGGGTGAAAACTTCTGTAGATACCTATTCAGTTTGGATGTGTGGTTCAACTCTGATATTTCTTTGTAGCTTTTTGTCTTGTTGACCTATCTTTTTGTGTTAATGGGGTATTGAGTTTCTCCATTATAGTCTATTTATGTTTATCTGATCTTTTATGTCTAGTAGTGTTTCTTTTTATGAATTTGGGTGAGCTGGTATTTGGTACATATATATTTGGGTGCATCATTTATATAATGATCATTTCCTATTGAATTTTGCCTTAGCTAACATATAGGACCTTATTTACCTTTGTGATAAGTTTTGGCTTGAAGCCCACTTTATCTGAAAATAAAATTTCTACCCCTCATTGTTTTTTTTATTGAATAGGAAGAATTTATTTAGAGAAAGATAGTCTCTGTCTAAGAGATACAGAAGGGGACCCAGAAAGTGGGTTGTCAACCAGTCTTGTTTCTCAGGTGTTTTATTTTGAAGAGAATAAAACCAAATGAGAAAAAACAAAATGGGGTCAGTCAAAACAAAAGGATGGACATAGTACATGACTTAAACCCAAAACGCAAGGTGATCTACAATGGTTACCATGATGTCTCTTGTTATCTTCAATAGAATTGCCCATATCATCAGGCACAATAAAATTGAACATAGTAGTACAGAACAGAATCAATAAGAATAAAAACAAAACATTTGGAGACATTATAGGACTTCAGAAGAAGGTAATAGTCAAGCCATAATGGGTATCATGGCGAGTCTTATTGTCTTCAGAGTAATTGCCTATACTCTCAGACTTGATACTATCAAACATAACAGATTTGAATAAAATCAATCAAGACAAGACAGTGATCAAACAAAACAGATTCAAATAAAATCAGTCAAAAAAAGATAGTGAAAGCAATACAGGGCTTCAGATTAAGTTAATATGAAATTAAAAATGGTTACCATAGTATACCCTACTGTCTTTGGGATAGCTGTCCATGTCATCAAATCTAGTACAAGTAGCAAACTGGAATAGAATAAAACCAAACTAAACAGAGTGATAAAAACAATATGGGTTTCAAATCATGATACAAGATTAACAATGTCCTCTGCCTTCCCTTTTTAGACAGTTTCTCCTCTTTCACTTTCACAGGGTGCATTGTACATTTTATATCCCACTAACTCCTTTAGTTTTTGGATTAGGGAGGCAACCCGCTATTTACCTAAGTGGTTCTAAACATTTTTACCCCTGAGTTTGATCTCAAGCTGTATCCATTTATCTACAAGAGCCTCAAGGTTTTCCTTCCTTATAGCTGAGTAGTACTCCATTGTATAACAGTATTATGTCTTTCCAACCAATCTGCAGATGAAGGGCAACCTATCCTCACTTTTTTCTGGTTCTTTGTCACATAGAGTATTATTTTCTAATGTTTGACTTTTCAGTCCATAAACCCTCTTTCAGGTTAATTATATTTCTTATATAGAGCATCTTGATGGATCTTATCTCCTGATCCACTCTGCCTGTGTTTCTTTTTATTAGTGCATTGAGGCCATCCGTGTTAGCGATTATGGCCAAACTTCTCTGCCTCATCTCTGCCATACTATTTTTCTGTTGTTGTTTGTCTACTTTTCTTCTTCATTCCACTGTCTGCCCCATTCAGTGAGCCCCCTCTGCTGCTGTTCCAGAAAACGTGGTCTTGTTTCTCTCTCTTTAGAATGCCCCTCATTACTTTTTGTAGGTTGAATTGGTGGTCATGAACTCACCCAGTTCCTCTTTGTCATGCAATCATCTTGTTTCTCCATTAATTTTGAGAGATAGTTTTGCAGGGTACATCAATTTGGGTTGGAAGTTATTTTCTTTCAGGGCTTGGAATACTTCATTCCAAGCTCTTCTTGATTTGATGGTTTGTGTCGAGAAGTCTGCTGTTATTTTGATGGGTCTGCTGCTCCCCTCCACAACTGTTTCCTCTTGCCAAGGCCCTTGGGTTTGCCAACCCCCAACTTCATTGTGATTGTGTGTCTTTGGATTCCAATGGTGTTTCACACACAGTGGGACCGGCTCTGGTGAGAGCACCTCTGGCTACAGCCTTCTGTCCATCTTTCTTTCTTTCTTTCTTTCTTTCTTTCTTTCTTTCTTTCTTTCTCTCTCTCTCTCTTTCTTTCTTTCTTTCTTTCTTTCTTTCTTTCTTTCTTTCTTTCTTTCTCTTTCTTTCTTTCTTTCTTTCTTTCTTTCTTTCTTTCTTTCTCTCTTTCTTTCTTTCTTTCTTTCTTTCTTTCTTTCTTTCTTTCTTTCTTTCTTTTCCACTTTAGTTTCTTCCTGGGTTGAGAGAATCTGTCTCCTTCTGTCTGGTCTTCTCCAGATGCTGTATTCCAGCATCTGAGCTATTTCTCTCAGAAAGGCTTTTTACTTTTCTGCTTATTGATCCACCATCTTCCCAGCTTTCCCTCTACCCCTCATTGTTTTTAAGGTCCAATGCATGGAATAGTTTTCTACCCTTTGCATGCAGAATACTGTTGAGTTTTTTTTTTTAAATTATGTCTGCCAATCTGTGTCTTTTGAATGGGATGTTGAAACCATTTACATTGATAGTTTTACTGAAAGATATTGACTTATCTTGTCATTGTGGGCTTTTTTCCTGCCTCTTTACTTTTCCCTTTTACCTAACTGCTCATCTTGCTTGATATTTGTTCTATTAGACTTTTTGGTGCTGGTGGCTTCATTGTCTCTAGGATATCCTTACAAACTTTTAGGGGTGCTGATTTTGTGGTCATGAATTTCTTAAGGTGATTTTTGTCATGAAAGACTTTGTTTCTCCATCAATTTTGAAAAATAGTTTTGCATTATATAGTAGCCTGGGTTGGAAGTTGTGCTCTTAGGTGCTTAAAGCACTTTATTCAAGATCTTATGGCCTTCAAAGTTATGTTAAGAAGGCTGCTATAAATCTAAAGGGTTTACCTTTATGAATGTTTTGTTTCTTTTCTCTAACAGTTTTTGAGATTTTGTCCCTAAGTTGGATTTCTGGAATTTTGACTCTAATGTGCTAAGGATAAATTATCTTCTGATGGTGAATATTTAGAGTTCTATATGCTTCACTTGTCGTAAGTTAAATTCTTTCACAGTGCCTGGAAATCTGACTCTGCTGGAATTATTTGTATAGGTGGAATAAATCGAGGAGGGCTTGAAAGAATGTCTGTGGCAGAGGGGCCTTGAAAGAATATTTGTGGTAGAAAGACAAGACACACAAAGGAGAAAATGTAATTTGTGATTGGGGAAAGCCATGAGAATGTTGGAACCTATTACTGTGTTGTTAGTTAGCTTATATGTGGATTCACTTGTGCACAGTTTTGGTGAGTGTAGGGGTTAACCCTTGATTTTCCCATGAAAGGTACTATTTAAATTACTGTATTGATTAATTCTTATTCTCTTTTGCACACACATATATATTTATCAGATGGAAGGAGGAATGGAAGAGACTGAATATAAAGGTATGTAAGAGACTGGAGAGAGAAGAAACTAGAGAGGGGAAAGAACTCATAAACAAACAAATACAACAAAATATCCCCCCTCAAAACTAATGCAGTTGCAAGAACAAATGTCAAAGTGCCCTCATAGTACCACTTACATTGTAGGCTAAATTCAGTTGCAGGCCTCTGAGTTGATCCTCATCCCTCTCCAAGATTTGTTCAATTGCTGCTTGTCAGTGAAGATCCAAAAGGCCCCCTCTGGGCCCATCTCCTGGTTGCAAGTCTTATTCTGGGCATAGCTAAATATATACCTTTGTCTCTGTCCCATGATCCAACTACTTCAGCTAATCTGGAGAGGAGAAGGTACAGTGTAACTGGCCCAGTACCCAGTTTTCCAGAAATGCAGAAGTAATGTTGATGACACAAGACAAATTAGATATTGGCATACAGTAAAAACCATTTAATAGCAATTCTGCCACCATTGACATAACAAAGAAATCAGCAACAATAATAGAGTCAAAGACAAACCAAATAAATACTGACATATAGTAAATTATCTACTAAGCCACAATTAACAATAGAAAGGAATTCAACAATAATAGCATACAGCCCGCTAGATGTTTAAAAATTAATAATTTAATAGTAGTACTAATAAAAAATGGAAGGCATGGGAAGGTAAAAATGAAAGAAGTGCAATTTGAATAATAAAGAAAAGGAAGATGATACAAAGGAGAAAAAATTGAATAAAGTGTCCAATAAAAGAGTAAAACCAAATTAATAGAACTAGATACATATAATAAAAGAACAGATAAGAAAATGAAAAAGAAGGAAGATAATAGGGCAAAACAATACAAATAAAAGGAAAAAAAGGAAAGAAAAAACTCTCTCCAAACTGTCCAAAAAAATCAAAAAGAAAATAAGTCTGAAAAATTCCTCTCTGTATTTGAATGAGTGTTTCTTTCTAGTGCCAGCAGTGTCAGAATCCACCAGATATGTAGGAGGAATAGTGAGCCAGAACTAAATCATATTTTGTTTCTACTCTCACTTTTTTGTATGTGAGTGATAATTCCTGCCCAGCCTTTCTTGTTGGGTGGTATAAACCAGTGGTGTGGTATTTCCCCCAAGGCTGTTTCCAACTCCATCTTCTTCCAGTGTTCATGTTTCTTTGTGCACCCCAAATCACAGTTTTTTCCACCTGGATTTAAAGACTGTAAGTTTGTGATGTGCACTCTTTGCTCCTGAGGCTCCTCTGTCCATCCACCACGGGATGTGATAGCCATCTAAACTGATCATATTGGGAAGTGGGGACAGCAACAGACCACTAATGTCTATGGTAAATGTAGGCAGTGTGTGTGGGGGGGTGTGTGTGGTCAAACAGTCCGCTGGATTTAATGTCAGCTTTTTCAAACCCACAGAAGCTCAGTCTGAAACCACAGAAGAACAGCCTAGTTTCTCACCATAGAAGATGGGCTGTTGGGTACTTCCTAGATTGGGCTCACTGCTATTTAAAAGTCTCAAGTGGTCTACTTCTAGTCCTTATCCTCTCTGCAGCTGTCTCTTGTGGCCATCTCTCAACCAGATCAGAGTACCAGATACTCTGGTACTGGTAGGGCTGCCTTAAAAACCTGAAAATGTAGTTGTTCTGTGGTTTCTATTTCCTGGAGTAGCTCAGGGTTAAATAATTAACCTTTTCCCCAAATGGCTCCTGATTATTTAGTCTCAAATGTGGCAGACACAGAAATGGATTTTTGTCTTCAAATTTAGTCTGCCATGCAGAAAGATCACTTTCAGAGTAAAACCCTACACTGTATTTGCATTTACTATAACTGAGCTTTTCTTGGGGCTTGTGCTACTGGCCTGGTCCATTGTTTCTCCCTGGGGCTGCACCTACTCTCCAAGTTTACCTTACATCTTTGGAGTCAGGTACCCCTCCCCAGGAGCCAGGATTAGTGTTCCAGCCTACTTTCTTCTTTTCCATGTATTTTCATCAGAGTCTCCAATTTCTCTGTGATTTCTAGTTTTCCTGTTGCTTTTTTTGTTGGTTCCTATAGTTTTTCTTCCTATTCTCTTGGTTAAGTTTTTGTGGCATGAGTCTAGGTCCTGAAAAAACTCTGGTATGCTGCTGGACTTTCTGCCACTATCTTTGGCCTCTTTGCTTATTCTGATTTTTATCTAGACTATGACAATGCATTTATATTCTAAGTTATTCATGCTTTAAACAACAATGTGTGACTATCAGTGGTTTATAAAAACATTATGGAATCATATAAATTAAAGTTCTGGTTGGGATCCTAATAAGCTCCTCATGGTACTATCTACTTCTTTTGTTTGCTGTATTTTATGTACTAAGTGTTGCTAAGTATCATTTTTACTTCTCTACAGACCCTTGACACATAGGTAACTTTTGCAAGGAAACAATTCTACTAAGTAGAATCCAAAATAAGGATTTTGAGATCCTTGAGGAAACCACTCAAGATTCAAGGTCATGTGTCCTGGGTTATGCATACGGCCTTTCCTTACTGTGACTACTTCATATGTAGATTTAGTAACCATATCTAACTTGTCTCTCATAAAACCAGCATTGCACTGAGTACCTTAAAAGCTAATGAGAGCAACAGCCAGACCCACTTTTGCATACCTGCCACTATCAGGATGCTTGCTTCCTGCAGGCAGCCAGTATGGGCAGAGAGAAGCAGACAGACATGCCCCCGTGCACCTACCACCATCAGGAGTGTTGTGGTGTAGCCATTCAGGCTGAGAGCAGAAGCAGCCCTGCCACCATGCACCCATGACCATTGGAGAAGTGTTGGTGTAGCTGTGCAGTCTGGAGAAGCTTGTCCCATACATCACTGCCTCCCCAGGTATCTGAGTTTGGAGAGACCCAGGTGCCTGTCTCATTCCCCTACACTGCAGAAGGGCAGCCAATGTGGGAAACACCTGGGACCCCATAACTTGCTTGTTGGGAATAACTCAGTAAAATGTCAAGATGAAGGAGCAAAAGGCTATTCCAGACCTCCAGCCCACATAAAACAAGCCTGGGAGATATAGATATAAAAAAAATGGAAGTCACATACATGAAATCTCTGAAAGGATAGCAACTGAAGTAAAGAAACAACTTCATGTGGCTATAAAAGTAATCAGATAAGAAAAAATGTCTCAGGTAAAAGAACAATTACAAACACAATGAAAGAATTGCTGAACATATCTAAAGAAAACAGATAAAAAAGAGGAGCATAGGAAAATGATGGGAACCTTGACTGAACAATTTAGGAAGCAATTACAATGTATGAAACAGATTCAAAGAGATATTCAGGAAATTAAAAACTCCATTAAAAGTTGGTAGAACTAGCTTTTGAAGGAGACTGAAGATAGACTTTGAGATCTTGAAAACAAGATTGTAGCTAGTGTGAAAGAAAAGACCTTTTAAAAATAACAGGGAATCAGGAAATAGCAATGCAGTGGCTGTGAGATGACACAAAGAAAAATAATTTAAGACTGATAGGTGTCAGCAGGGAGCAGGTCAACATGAATGATATAAAAAAACTATTTACAGAAGGCATAGTAGAAAACTTCCCAAACATAGGAGAAGGATCTGATATACAGAGATATATAGAACTCCAATTAGCCATAACCAAAATAAATCTACAGCAAAGCATTTAATAATCAAGATTCCAAAAATGCAGCACAAGAACAGACTATTAAACGCTGTTAGAGAAAAGAAACAGATCACCTATAAAGGAAAACCCATGAAATTCACAGCAGACTTCTCAACACAAACCAGCAAGTCAAGGAGAGCTTAGAGTGAAGTGTTTCAAATCCTGAAAGAAAACATCTATCAAGATGGTTCAGATTCATATGGGTGAATATTGTGTTATTTCCCTAGCATAAAAAACTGAAGGAATTAGTGGGATCCAAAATGTACAATAGTTATTGTGAAAGTGATAAGGGGGAAATATCTAAAAAGAGAAGATGGTAACCACTGTCAATTTCCTATTATCCTGTTTTGAATTCCTGTATAATTTTTATTTTTTTGTTAGGTTTGGTGTTATTCTACCTTGTTTTGTTTGATTTTATTATGTGTGATGGTATGGGCAGCTATTTTGAAGATAATAAGATATATTATGGTGGCCATTGTTGATTTCCTATTAGCTTGTTTTGAAGTCCTATAATGCTTTCATTGTTTTGTTTTGATTGATTTTGTTCTGTTTTGTTTTTTTTTTGATTTTATTATGTCTGATGGTATGGACAAACACTTGCATGAAAACAAAGGACATTATGGGAGCCATTGTTGATTTCCTATTATCTTGTTTTGAAGTTCTGTATCACTTTCATTGTTCTGTTCTGATTGGCTTTATTCTATTTTATTTTGTTCAATTTTATTAACTTTAATATTAAAAACAAAACTAATGAGAATGGAAAATAAGCAAAAATACCTGGTGCTACCGTTTTATTGGCTCCATTTTCAGTAGAAGAAAAATATATATGTGTGGCTTTTCTAGAGGGTGTTTGTATTCTTCCTTAGTTTATTAGTTTTGTATAGAAACACTACAACACCTCTAAGTATACAGAAAACCTTCATGATTCTAAAATTCTTGGGCCACAGTGGTGTAAGTGTTTTCTCATTCACACTGTTGTTCTGAGAATAAGATGAATTGAGGCTTGGTTGGAGCAGTAGGCTTAAGCAGAGTGCCCACAACATCAGAGACTTCTTCTTATTTGTAGCCATAGATTTCCTTGTTAATCTCTGCTAGCCATCTGAACAAAGCTTGCTACATGTCACAGAGAAGTCATTCAATGTCCTTGACCTACCTGGATTACCAATTTAGGCACGAATTTTGCTCTTAGTGTTTTAGATAGCATCAGCTCTGTGCTATTATTGCTTTCAAAAAAGACCTTCTCTTTGTTTCCTCTCTGCTGCCATCTGTCATGAGGGAGTCATGCAGAGTGAGTTTATGCATTAGAGAATGAGTAGATTGTCACTTAGTGTGGTAGTAACCAGAGGTACATTACCTTGGCTGACAGGGTAACTGTAGTAGGCAAATAATGGGCTCCTAAAGATGCATATGTCTTAATTCCTGGAAACTGAAATTTTTATGTCACATGCAAGGAGAAATTAGGGTTGTTGATGAAATTAAGGTTGCTAATCAGCACCTAAAAATATGAAGATTATCCTGGATTACCAGGGTGGGACCAGTGTAATCATGAGCATCCTTTTAAGTGGAAAACAGAGGTCAAAGGAGATGTAACAAAAGGCAGAAGGTGTTCATTATGTTCAATTGCTGGCTTAGAAAAACAAAGGAAGCTATGAACCAAGAAATATGGGCAGTCTTTTTTTTATTTTATTTAAAAGAGAATAAAACAAAAGGGAGCAGTACAGAGCAGATCAGAAGAGGACAACATAGGCAACACAGTACTTTACATTAAGTCAACTGGACATCAACAGTATCTAACACCATATCTCTTACTCTGCTATAGTTGAGCATAGTTTCAATTACAATAATATCAAACATAACACAATAGTATAAAGCCATGCATA
>PVJX010016769.1:0-39652 GCA_004027295.1 Dolichotis patagonum | reverse complement strand
TTACTAAATCTTTGTCCAAGAAAATCTTACATAGAGATAGTGTTTAAATAAAATCACATCACGTACTAGCATTTATGACATTTGAACTATAAACATGGAATGCATACTTTAGAAAGAACTTGAGTTTAGGTATCATTGGAGGGAATGCAGAATAATGCCCAACAGCCTAAAAGTTGAAACAATCAATAGTAACAAATCTTTTTTTTTTTTTTTGGTATATAGTCTCAAAGGGTCACTACAATGGGAATATCAAAATTGCCCAACTTTTCCTCCTCAATGAGAAATAAATATAAATGTGGTAGGGTAGTATTAAAAAATATCACATTTTTTGCTCTTTATTACTAATGCTTGCTATGGTTTGTGTAATTCCCAAAAATTTGTATATTGGAACTTAATCTCCAAATTCTTGTATTAATGATTTGGATGTGAGAATGTGGGGAAATAATTAGAATTGAATTAGACATGAGGGTAAGACCATGGGATTACTTTTGTATTTTTATAAATAGGAAAGACTCAGTTGTTATTTTGCTTCTCTGACCCATGACACCCTCTGCCATGTATGATACAGCAAAAATACCATCACTGGGTATTAAACATATGCTGTCTCTACCAGCCTAACCATGAACTAACTCAACCTCTGTTCCTTATAAATTACCCCATCTCAGGCATTTTGGTGTCTCAACAGAAAATAAACTAAGACACTTTTTGTCCTAATGAGAAAAGAAGACCATAACGTATGCACTATGTCAGTGAAAGACAGTAGGAATTTAGAATATGAAAAGTACTTTTGGTTGTTACCGGACCAGATCATTCACCAGAGTCAAAATATGCAGATTATGTGGTGACTCAGACCCCAGCCTAGATAACGCCTAACCAAAATGGGTGGAGAAAAGGCAATCATTGCAGACTGAGGAATGAATCTATGAAGAAAAGTAGAACTGGAACCTATCCCTTGTACAGAACAGAGATGGGCACAAAAATTCCAAATATGAAAGATATTAATGCTATGATGATACCAGGGCAGCAGATGTTTCCTGCTAGGTACAGGAAGGTGGCCTGAAACAGTCTCGGGCAGTTTCCTCATAGGCCAAACATTCCATGAAATCAGTACCATAACGTTTTTGTGCTGAAGAGTAGTAACATGGTAGCCCGCATGGTGCAGGATCAAAGGAATGAATCTGTTTGATGCAGAAGATGAAACAAGGGTAGAAACCAAGAGTAACTTAAAGCGCGGGAGAAAAGGCTTGCTTACCTGGGGCCTGTGCAACTAGGACAGACTGCAATAAGGACCTAGGTCAGGGCCAGTAGGCAGAGATGACAGACCTTGGCTGGATATTTTATCTCTAGCCCCGCTGCTGGAATCTGACTTTCAGCAACTGCAGAATAATCCTCTAGAAAGATGTCGAGGAACTTTAAATCTAAGGAATTGAATTTCATCCATATGGATAAATGAAATTCATAATGAAAATTAGTGATATTTATAGAGAAACACTGTTGTATTTCTACTATCTAAGAAATAAAAAACAAAAGGATGCAGACACAGAAACTGATAGTGGCACAAAGGCCACCTATTAGTGTGTTAAGTTTAACTCAGAACAAAACAACTTAATGGTATAAAATCTTCCCTGATGCACTAAATAAAGGAAGCACTAGTGCCAGTTATCACAACTAAATGCATAGATGTCAGAAATTCAGTATTTTTATTTTTAACTATAAAATTCTAACCCTGAAATACACTTGAGGTCAACTACTCAGCTTGCCAAATTTTGGGTATAGAATGTGAAAGCTCAGAAATAAGGAAAATGATATGCCTTAAATTAAATTTTATAATGTTGTTAGTTGGAATTCCTCATTTTCTAGGCTGCTTCTTTTAGTTTGCAATAATATCAGACTTTTGCCGGACTACATCCAGCGACATTTATACCCATTGTTTGTAATGGAAAAATTCTCTCAAATGGTTCTTTAATGAATAGAAAACACCACTAATTATATCTATGCTGGTAAACAGAAGACCTGGGTTTAGTCCTATTTCTGCCATTTTGTGTCTCTCTGCAAGCATTTGCAGCTTAGCTTTCTTGCTAAAATAAAGGAGCTCAAGAATAGAATCCCCTTTTCTCATTACTTTCATTCTGAAAAAAAATACATAACTATGTTTTAGCATTTATTGACAGTCACTGAGTAGATTCGATGAAGTGCTTTATGTTAACTTAAAACTTACTTGATGCTCAGTAAATTTTTTGTAACTCATAATTTTTGATCATTCCACTTTCTAAAAAGAGGCCATTGCTTGATGTTCATTGCCTATATGCTATCTTATTTTTAATGAATAATTATGTGGAAGACATGTGTGGAATATTCTTAAAAGAGAAACATGAATGCATGGGAGCAACTTGACTCAAACATTTTATTTTACTTCTTCCTAATAATTCAAGCTTTTAAGTTCAATTCTAGTATATAGCCCTATCAAAATTCTTGGCTTATGTGGTTTAGAGTATATTGCTATATTGTTACCTCATAAATGATCTTGTATAAATTAAAATAGTCTAGGCAGCAATACACATATTTTTATAAAAGTAAATTTTTTGGCAATGCTAGTCTCATGTTTGACCTATGTCTTTGAGAAAAACAGATGCTTGCAGAATTTCTCCTTGTTGTGGCTCTTCTTTTGAAAACCAAATACAAAAGTTAGACACTGAGGGTTTATTCTCTTCTCAGCATTCATAGTTTAGAGTGTTTATCTTTTACTATTAAACAATTTATGAAACTTGTGACGTTTATCTGTTTCTTAATTATTTCCCTTAGAAACAATTCTATGATAAACCATGTAAAGATACTAAATGAATTTAAATATAGGAAATTATCATTATAAAACAATGAAAAATGTGTAGACTTTGTGCTATAGCTTATCTTTAGATGTCCTTGTAAAACTTTCATGTGCTTATAGTTGGGGTTTTTAGGAAGTGACTGGATCATGGGAATCATAATGAATTAGGCCACTGGTGGGTTTATAGTTAAATTTGCTGTTGGGAGGTGAAGCGTTTCCTTGGTAGGAAAAAGTGGGTCATTGTGGGCTTATAGCTGCCTTGAGATATGAGGAGATACAGTTGCCTTGATGTGTGAACTCTTTCTGTCTGCCCTGCCATCCTGTCTTAGAACCAGTGGAGGATGGACAGAAACCTCTACAAATCCTGAACTAAAATACATCATTCCTGTTTTAACTTGCGAGCGTTAGGTGTTTTGTCTCAGCAACAACAGAGTAGCTAAGAAGTGGTCCTCTTTTTTTAAATTTCACCTTCATTTCTTTAAAGAAACTCAAATTCACAACTAAATGGGATTAAAGATGTGTGTGAATCACTTTAAAGAGAAAATGTAATTTTTACACAATTGAACAAAATTGAAGAGTACTCTATTCACTCTCTATGTAAAATATGTAGGAATCTTGGAGTAGTGAACTTCAGAGCATCTGAGGTGTTTTTTCATTTTCTATGTAGACTCAGGTAAGACTGAAGAACACCTCTTCACAAAAGATGTTGTGGTTTTGTTTGTTGGTATTTTCATCTGTATTTGGTAAGTGAAACATAATTTCAAAATACTATTCAGAAATAGATGTGACTACTTCTGTGATTACTCAACCCTTAGGACTCAAATTGTCCCTACTCTAAAGCTGAGAAGACTTTTCAATAATTCTGTACCTGAGTCCCTGCTAGAAGATGCTGGGGCTTTGCAAATTTCAGAAACGGGGATTGTGTGTGAAAGAGCGGCCTAGAGTTCAAAGTACAAGGCCTCAAGGAAGAGGGATGTTGAAGGCAAAACAGCAGCGTTCCTGCCAGCTGGAGGTGTGCTCAGGGAGCCTTTCCCCGGATATGAGGGTGGGCTGCTACAAGCAAGGCTCCTGGAGATGCGCCTTGCCTTTCTCTTATGCTGCATAATTTGCATTTCTTTATTGGGAATTTCAAGTGAAGTCTTCATTGGCTTGGAACACTTAAGTACTAGCTCTGTGCTAGAAGAATAGTGCCCTTCCAAAACTGTTTTCTCCAAAGTCTGTACCAAAATATTTTCATATTTTATTTCATGACGAACATGTCAATCACCAGTGTGGTTCCTCTAATAGAAGGGAAATCATGAGATCACTTTTCTCAAAAGGAAAGTCACAGATCTTCCCTGTGGCCCAAAGAATAGGGCATAAGTATGAACAATTCAATTTTCTGCCCTCGAAACTTCCAACTTTCCCAGTCATCAGTTTTCCCCACTAAATTAATAAACTTCAAGACAGACTCCCTTGCTGAACTTGCCATTACATATTATTTGGAAACATTTCCATATGCTTTGCATCATTAAAAGTTTTTCACAAACCCCAAAACAAATGCATCATTTTTCCATGGTTAAGTGGCCATAAAAAGAAAAATAGATTGACAGAGTCTATTATGACCAGGGACAGCACCAGACAGAGGGAAAAAGCTAGGCACTGTCTGTTAAAAAAAAAAAAAATCAGATTCATTAAGAAAAAATAACAAAAGTACATACTAGTAAGTAATATATTCATATGCAAACATTATGCAAATTACTTACCAGTAAACAATGTCTAGTTCTATCACTAGTCATTTTGTATTGCTCTGCCGTGATTCTTGTCTAGGAAATGAACTTCAAGACATTTCAGTCGTTGAATATATTCCATCCTGTGATCATCTTCAATGAAGGAGAGACTAGAATTTGTCCTTTTGTCACTTTTTATCTGACCGTGTGACATTTCTTTACTAAGAGGCTTTTGCTGGAAAGACACACTCTGGGGTCCCTATGTAATCAGCATGTGCCTTTAGCAAAGCAGAGCAGAGATATTCTAGTGAGTGACATAAATGCATCTGCTTGTCCCAAAGTATATCCTGATATATTTGTGGCCAAGCTCATTTGGAGAAATATCACTGACTTATTTTCTATATCTAAAAAATCAGTCTAATGGCTTTTCATCACTTATCCTTAGCCTGTATTGAGGAAGTTGCTTAACCTTTGTCTTTTGTCTTTTAATATGCATTGGACAGTCATGCCCTCCTCCAGTTTTACACTTAAAACTTTTAGATAATGGTATTCTATTTCTTAACAGTTATGTTTTTTGGTTTTTAGAGAAAATGTACCTTCAGAGTGACTGGGAAACTTGTTTATGTCTTCCTACGGCTTTTGTAAAACCTCAGAAAAGCATTACAATAATTTTATGGTTGAAAAAATATATATGTAATCTCAGTACTATTTTTAGTTGACAAAGAAAATTGTAAATTTATTATGTATGCATTTTTTGAAGATGTGGAGTTTGTGAAATGGTTAAATCAATATAAAATTTTTGTTTCCTCTTGTACATCTTTGTAGTTAAAATATTTACAATCTATTGTTAGCAATTTTCAAACATATGTTATTAATTATAGTCACCATGTTGTAATATAGATTCTTGAATTTATTCCTCTCATTAAGGTGAAATTTGTATCATTTGATCATTTAGGTAATCGATGCTTAAATTTTAATTGGAGAACAGTTGTACAGTTGTTTCAATTAATGTAAAATTACATATTTTAATATTTTACTTTTCCCAGTGTTCATATGATACAACAGTCACCTCATACAAATGGTTTATCCCCCTCAAACCTTTAAATAAAATATGCTCAGAGATTTTACTCAGCAAAATCAGCAACAACAAACATTTTGCATTTTATGAGCATTTTCTATGTTTAAAATGCTCTACTGTTGATCTGAAGCATCTCATTTCATTTCAGTAGTGGCTAAATGAGTGAGGTTGTACTTTTCCCCATTTCTCTGAAAAAAAATTGGTTTACAGTTGCTAAACAATTTAGTCAAATGTATACCATTATACCTATGCAAAGTGGTGGTAGTGATTAAAAATTTTTAGAGATGGTTTGGAAGAAAATTTCCAGTCAATATACTTTGTAGAATAAAAAAGAAATGATTTAATATCAATTTTAAATTAAAGTATTATCAATAAAGGTATCAAATTATTATTATATGCACATACACAGATAACCACATAATAATAAAAGGATAGACGCTTGACACACTTTAGAAAGCTAGGTAGTGTGGAGGTATGTACTTTAGAGAAACTGGTGTAGTATATGTAAATACTGGCATATGCCTTATATAACCTATTGTATTCGTGCACTCTGACATGTATAAAATGTTCATACCATCTTTGGTGGTAAAAATCTTTAAAAGATCTCAAATTTTCAGTAAAATTAATGCAAAAATAAACTGTCACTTTTGCACATTGAAAAGTCATAATAGCAGCAGAAATGAATAAATTCTGTTTATGTGCAACCATCTATGCAAGTCTTAGCATAATATTGTTGGAATAAAGAAAAGTTCAAGAAGGCTAACGGAGTGTGGTACATGAGAAAAAGGCTCCAAAAATAATTCTGTGTTATTTATGGATATTTATACACTATACAAAGAAGATAAATACAAATTTAAAAATAGTGGCTGCCTGTCAGGGAAAGAGTGCTGGGATGTGGAGAACAAAAAGTGTAGAACTTTGCAAGGCATATAATTGTGTAACTCTTAAAACAATCTTAAATTCAGGAAGATTATTCTATTAGTCTGACTTATAACATTTCATCTATTCTGTTTATGAATCAGATATGATATAGTGAAGGAAGAGGTGTGGACAATTTCCCGCACATTCTACAATTAAAGAAATAAGAAAACTTTAGAACAAAAAAAGAGGAAGAGCAAAACTGATTTGTCCTGCTCTGTATTAAATCTATCATTAAACTTCTAAAATTAGAAGTTTAGAATATTAGCAAAGAGAATTGTTAGATGAAGAAAACAACTTTAAGTTCAGAAACTGATGAATAAATGTCTGATAATTTGGGATATGGTGAAATTTGAAAAACAGTGTTTCTGCATGAGATTAATCAGGTTGAAAACATTGCCTGTCTACTTAAAGGAATATAAAATTAGAGCCACTCATTGTAATATTTTGTAGAAATTTATGTTTTCCTACTTGTATGGCAAATGCTGAGCAAGGTAGAAATCAGCAGTGGTGACAATAATTAATTACATAACAATTTACAAAATACTGCTATTGACCAAAGAAAGGGCAAAGACACTGTAAGGAAAAGTTTAAGCAAAACTTTTTATTTTAAAAACTAAAAGAAATGACAGAAAATAGCAATTCTTTATCTTTTTCCATAAATATATAGGCGTGTTTGTTGATCCCATCAAGTAAAAGAAATTTTAATACAGAAAGGAGTGCTTTTAGGATTTAGAGTAGGCAAATTTTTAATGGAATAATCTGTCACTTCTCCTGACTGGAATGGAGTTAGTGAGAGCTTCCGGGGTAGGTTGAGCAACCTTCCCCAAATGGGGCATCATCGAGGGCTCTTTTCGACACATCACTGCCGTATGACTACGTGAACCTCGGAAGCTAGTAGGGTTCATCCTCTAGCAAATGCTCACCTGCAATGTTGGGGTCAAGGAGGAGGCAAATAGGAAGGGTCTTCTCACACCACAATTAGAATAATGAAAGTTTTTCATCAAAAATTACCAGCAGCGTGATAACACTCTAGTTGTGTAGACACTGACACAATCAGCTCAAGCTGCACCCTTACAAAAAATACCCCAATTCTTAACACCTTCTTTTTCACATGTCAGCTGCTTGTAAGATTGAAATCTTTTGCTTAGCATGATTTTGCTGCTGTAAATGAATGATCAAAGTGATTTATTATTCAGTTGTTCAACTGCTGCTTTATTTCTGTTGATCTTTGTGTTTCTGCTTAATTTCTATAAATTACTGTACAGTTTTCCATAAGGTATAATTAAGAAGAATTGCTTAAGTTTTAATTATTGTGTATTATAGATGTTGAAAGCAACATTAGCACTTGGCTTTTTAAAATGTGATCGTATATTTATAAGAGAGCATTTATAAACACATTTACATATAGTTAAGATGAAAAAGGTATTTGAATTGTAGTCATTAGCATTTCTTCAAACATATGGCAGAGCAGCAGAGGCCACGGGCCATGCCTTCATTAACTGAGCCCTGTTTCATCCGTGTTTCAGTTTCCTGCTGTGCCACCCTGTGGCGTCCCCTTCTGTCCCTGAGGTTTCAGTGACAAGGGACAATATGTCCCCAAGGTGAAAATCTGGCAAATATAGCAGATTAGCCCTTAGAGAAGTTCTTATGATTATTTAATCATACTTAGAGAAGAAACACAGCGCACCGTTAAACTCGTTTCCATGTTTTCCTGTCAGGCTCCGTTTCTCAGTTGCAGTGGCTGGGAATGTCTGCAACGCACAGTGAACGAAATAAGCAAGGTAAAGCAGGGCACGTCTGTGCAGCCATTAGAAGGTCCTTTCTGCAGTTGGTGGCATGAGGGTCGAGGCTGGTGGACATACCCGCCCTGAGCAAATTGCAGTCTGTTTCTTACAATGTTTTCAGATGGCTCTGTCAAGACGAAACTTTCCTAAGTGTTGCCGTGTATCATACCTTCACTTTATTTGCTAGACGATTAGAAAAATGAATAAAACTACCGTCTTATAAGTGTCACAGCCATGCTTTATGGGTGCACTTCTCTGACACAAAGAGTGGCAAATCTGAGAGACAAAGGCATCGTCACCTTTGTGTTATGTCTGCTTACTACCTCCAACACATATAGAATCTATACCTGAAATATCTCTGATTTTGAGATTATATATATATATATATATATATATATATATATATATATATATACATGCATACATACATACATACATGCTTCTTAACTTTTAATCTAAGCTTAGTATTTTAACAACAAATCCATCTGATATCTGAAAAGGTGTTCAAATATATAATTTTTTATCATATTTTTCTGTCATTAAGTAAATGTCATCAGTTTTTGATAGTTAGGATTGTGAAATCTTGGAAAACTGTCATCAAGGTAAAGAAATTACTGAAGACACCATATCCCCTTTTCTTTCAAGGAGTGACAATGGGTATTACACTTGGGGATGTCCTGGGGAAATTGAAACATTAGCAATAAATGAAGTAAGTCTGAGGCATTCCAATGGTTGCAGTTATGAAAAAAAGAGAAGAAAATATGCTGATTATCTCTTATGATTGCATGTCTTTAGAAAAATAATTACTGCCTACAACCTAATTTTAAATTGCATCTATGTTATGTGCAGACTTACAACAAAATTGGATTCTTTTTAAGAAACTTAAGAAATTGCCACACCAAAGGAATTATTAAATCCTTTTATTTTAGCTTTTAACTCTCTTCTACACACACCAATATCTAATAAAAAATTTTTAAATTTCCTTCATATTTGTAAAATTCTTTCTTACTAACATGGTCGTTACATTTATCTATTTATTTGTCTATTTTTAAGGCACCATATTGTCCCCTGGGGAAGCAAAAAAAAAAATAAAGAAACAATACAATTCAATCTTTAAGGAGTTTTAATCTTCTATTAGATACTAAACCCAATCTAAGAGAATTTATTGAAAGACGTTAGGCTATAGCAATTACTCTTGTACTTTTCCTTTCAGGATTGGGTTCTTTGCGTTCTTGTCTCTAACAGGATTAAAAGATTCCAGATGCAACTCTCTCAGCTTGAAATCTATCTCCAGTATGAAACACTTTGGAGATATTTCAGCAAGTTTTATGCCTCAGTTTTCTCAGAAAAACAATTTTAGTTTGTCTATAATGTTTCCAGAGCTTTAAATAAATAACTTCATGTCTTCTAAGTGTCCAGAAAGCGTCTAGAAATGCTAAACATTTTGTTATTATTTAAAACATCTCCAATGAAAACGTCTTATTATTCCCCCCCCCCACTCCTTACACTTTACTTTCGACATAGTACTTTGTGTTTCTGTCATCTCTGTCCCCTGGTCATACCAAAGATTGTGCCATAAAGCCACTTGGTGACAATAAGCAGTGGGAGGGAAAAGAAATTAGAGTGAAAAATACATTCATGAACCTTTTATCAGGAGTGACAAATTCCATAATATAGGACCAGGTAGGAAGGGTCATTTCATATCTATCACACAAGAACCTTACAAAAGTCCACTCTTTACACAGTAGACTTCAAGTGCTTTTAACTGCTACAATGCAGTTACCTTTGGAATAGTCAAGGGCACAATTTGCTAGCACTAACATAGCTTTGTCTGTATATACTAAACACATGTGGAGACCAAATATAATCATTATATTTTTCACATTGTGAACTAAAACTGTTCAAAAATATGTGCATGCTATTCTTAACATTTATCACAATTTGTTTGAAAAATATTAATTAAATGTGGTATAAATCTCTTCATGATGGAGTAATAAGATATGGTATCAAACCATATAAATCTATTTGCTTTGGGGAATACCCTTTTGGACCCTTTTATTTTTCATCATTTCATAGCATATCATAAGTCCCAGAAATATGCCGTGCTAATATTGCCAGCTGAGTTCTTCCAAGCAGAGATGACATCAGCCATCTGTCACACAGTACTAATGCTGGAAAGCAAAGCCAACCATAGAGAAAATAAATACCTTTCATATCGATTAGCCAAATATTTATGTTGAGAATGAAATGATTAAAATCTCACTATTGAAGTTAATTATCCCGAGTGAACATTTGCCTCTGAGTGAACGACATACCAGCAGCGTGCTCGCCTTACTGCTTTCCTAAAACCCCTTTTCATCATGAACACGTGTGCTGCGTGAGGGGCTCATGCTAGACTTTGCAAGTTGTAGCAGTGCACTAGCGTAGCTGCGATTCAGCCTGCAGGTTTATCTCCTGCTGTCTTGGTAGGTTCGATCTATAGGCTGTGCGGTATCGGTTTCCAGATGGCTGCTGTCTTGTTCTATTTTAGATTACTCAATCTCTTAACGCCAGATACTCTAGAGCCGGTCACTGCAGGGTCAAACAGCTGTGCTTGCTAATGCTGATTTAATACCTCTATTTGAATCGTCTATTTTTTTTTTTTACATCGAAGTGTTTAAAGATGGGTTAAACAGTTACATAGGTTGATCACAATAGATGATTATTATTGTCTAGTTTGAGTGACTCTATTCAAAGACATGAGGATCTCCTCCAAATTCAGTCACTGCTATTATGGTTATAATGTGTCATTTGAAGTCTATAGGGAAAATGTTGACTAAACTTGCTCGATCAGTTTTTATAGAACACATACATGTATATCAGGAGACAGGATTTGTTCTGCATTATATATAAGTTAATGAAGAAATGAGTTGTTTCATAGTAGTATGCATAGTCCTTTTGGGAGAGGAGTAAAATCCAGTGGTTTATAGTGTGACTAAGCCATAAAAGATGCTTTGAACCCTCCTCCAGGTGACTTAAAGGTCACAGTATAGAATGCTTCTGTAGATTGGAGTATTTCCATTTAGTTTGTCTTGAAACAGCATCCTCTTCTAATATGTGAAACATGAAGATACAAAAATATTTTGGGAAAGTCTACAGCTTTATATAGTAACCAAAGGCAAAAGGTTATATGACTAATCTAGAAGATCAATTACGCTTAAGTCTCTCTGGACTGTTATTTTGTGTGGTTTCCAGAGGATCTCAAAATACAATCGAAGTGAATAAACACTTATTTCATCTACTGTTTCCTTTCAAATATCAAATTCTTCAGGTGTGTACAAAAGTGTGAGTAAATGGATCACCTACCTAGTACTTGTCTTGACCAGTGAAAATTTCAGGAAAAAAATTAATCAAGGCCAAGATATATTTTAAAAGTACTTCTCACAATGTACCCTAACACCTATCCTAATAGTGCTAGATGCTACTAGTCTTCTTGTGACTAATGTTCATAGTAAGAACATTAATCTACCTTAAGACATGTACAAATTACACACTTACACTTTCTTACACTATTCTATAATACTGACTAAAACAAAATAATACATATTTATGAATTATTGGAAAAACACAAGAAACAATGAGGATCAAACAATTTTCATGTTTATTACTACTAGAGAATGTAGTTTTCAAAAACAGAACCACTGCATCAGGCAACCCAAGCTACACAGGTCTAGGGACCCGACCACACCACTATAGGCGTCCCCCCGGCTGCTCATCACTCCAGAGGCACAGGGCTCCTGCTGTATGTTCATCAGTTTCCCAGATGGAAAATATATGTTGTGTGCTGAGCAGATCCATTTATTCTCCAGAAAACTTCTAATTACCTCAAGTAGAACAGAATGATTAAGTAGAAAGTCTAGAGAAGGGTGCCGCTGCTTGAGAGCTCCACTATACGTAGAAACGAGGAGCAAAAATGGTCAACACACATTATGTCCTCATATTTTTAAAATACCTCTTTTTCATATGTTGATAGAGTGATTTCCTCTCTCCACTAATCAGTGTAGAATTAGAAGTGTGTATTTCTCTGTTGCTCCAGGAAAAGACAGATTTATATTCTATCAGTTATATTTTGCTGCATGATAAACTACACCAAAATGTAGTGGCTTAAATAATCATTCTATATTCACAGTTCTGTGAATCAGCAACTTGGACGACGTGTATTCGAGGTAACTCCTCTGCATGTCACAAGAGGTTGGGTGGCCCCTGTTATGTGTTTTTGTCAGTCGCCAGGAGATCTTGACCTGGAATGTCTTGGAGAACCTCCAGCACATGCCTGGGGGTTACTGGGACTATGACAGAGCTTTTCTGCATGACATCTCATCTGCAGAAGATACAGCAGGCACATAGTGATGGGAACATTTCAGCAAGGTGGAAATAGAAGCCTAAATGTCCCCGAAGCCCAGGTTCAAAAGTCAGATTTTATTTCTTATGAATTGTGGTAATTACAGCAAATAAAACCAGTGCAAAAATAAATATGTGTGTATTCACTGGGAGGATTACTAAAACTCTGTATCTTACAAATATATACAAATAATATAAAGACAAATATGAAAGGAAGGGTGAAAGAGAAATAGAGACAAAGAGAAGCAGAAACAGGAGAAGAGAGAGACACAGAGACAGAGACAGAGACAGAGACAGAGAAATGGAACTCTGTGTAAGATTTAAGATGGTGAGGTCTGAAGCCACAATGCCTTAAGTTTGAATTTTAGCTCTTCTCTTTTCTATGATGTAATATATCTTCAGTAAATTACTTAAATTATTTATTTTTCAATATCTTCATCTATAAATTGACTATAGCAATAACTTGTTTCTTTCAAACATAAATTAAGTTTTAGATCAATTTGAGATTTAGAACACATTGAAACTCATGGTAAGTTCTTCCTTCTTAAAATACTTTTGCATCAAAAGGTAATTATACTTAATACACTATTCTAAAATGTGTTTTGTTTCTTATTAGCACTATATGACAATTGACCCTACAGGAAAAATATGTCAATTTAGATTTTTCAATGGACACTGAGATATTCAGACAAGGGTGATAATCCAAACCTGGAAGAGGGACCCAGGAGTTTTCCTGTATTTTATTTCAAATCTAAGTTTGGTCCTTTTAAATTTGTGCAGACTGTGTAATGCTCACTTTAACTGAGGGGTGAAATTTCTACTTTATAAATGAAATATCTCGTTTACACACAGAGTTTGTAATTTTTTAAAGGCAGTATTTCTGTCAGAGAGAAAATCAGCTTTGGAAGTTGGCATTCTCTCTTACAGAAATATAGGCAGCAATGCAAGAAGATGAGCTCTATATAAACTGCAGGAAACTGTGGTAATAAAAACATAAGTCTGTAAGTCCATTTACTGCGATTCTTCTACCCAGCCACAAAAAACCCCTATTAATAGATAATTTCAACTTCCAAATAAGAAAAGCAATTATCAAATATAAAACTATAGTATCCATATAAAGATTTAATGTCTTAAAAGAAAGGGCAATAACAACAAAATTACTTGATAATTATAGTTATAAAGTAGAAGGTAAAAATGAATTAAATATGCTGATAAACAATTACACATATAAAATGAATTTATTAAATAAAATATTAATGACAAACAAAAACAAGTTGACAACCTGAAAATGAGAAACACAAAATTATAAAACTTTGAAAAGAATCTGAGGACTAAGTAATAAATTACAGAATGTAGAATACTAAGAGGAAGAGTAAAATATACCATGGGATACAGAGGATCAAGTTGAAAAAGATAAGGAAGTTAAACCAACATGAACATAAGGGGGTAAATACAGACAAGATGAACCAATAAATAGACTCTTTATTTTTTCTTAAGAACAAATTTTTTGTTCTTTGAACAAAAACCAATATAAAAGAAGTAATGATTCATATTAAAAAAAAACAAAAACAAAACATAGATGTAAGTACTGCTCTCCTAATTCATGTGATTCAATTGTCCATATGAGTAAGAGGATAAATTTATAGTTGAGAAAACTGACCTGGCAACTCAAAAAATATTTGAGCTAAATTGATCTTCGTATCAGAGATAAAGAAAAGGGAGACAGAGCCCAGTGCCTTGAGACAGAAAGAAAAAGTGACTTACAAAGAAATTTAATTTCACATCAAGAATTTCTTTAACAATATTGAAATCAGGTGAAGCAGGAAACAATTTTTTCATGTTATTTAAGGGAAAAAATTTAAACCCCAAATTCTATACCCAGGCAAACTGTCACTTATTTATCATGCAAATGCATACACACATACACACACACACACCCCTGGTGAAAATGTAAATTTCAAGGAAAATTCTAAATGTGGTAAATCTTGAGGAAGCTACCAAAGTGCCAACTACTGTTTATGGGCTGTCAGTACCCTAATGCTGAACTGTTAAATCAACTACCTAAAATACTGTCCATATGTGTTCTAGATGTGCATTTGACAGAGTATATTTTCTAGGTCCATGTGAGTAAATAGAATATATATAAGGTTTAAAGTGTTCATTATGTATTGAATAGTTTAGCAAAATATTTTATAACCAACTATAAAAATGTGAGATTTAATAAAAATGTAGCTAATAGAAATATTGCAATATTATACATTACTGTCACAATCAACATGACATGAAATCAATAGCAGGAAAAACTTAAAAGTTTGACATTATATTCTTCCTTATACACTTTCAAAGGAAAAATTCTGTGAAAATCAGAGAGACAGCAGGGAGAAATGACTTAAAAATTTTATAAATGCTAAGTAGTAGAGTGATATGAAAGAGTATAATAATATCTAATTATTTTTAATTTAAATGCTTTTAATAAAATTTGGTGTACTTTATTTAAATTTAACTAAATGCAAACACCTCATTCAAAGGATAGTTCAAAATATATGTAATTTTATATAATAACATCCTCAGAAGCTAATGACATCTGAATATTTCAATATGATTTCCATACATAGTATTATCAGATCTTTATTTAATGTATTCTTGAAGTAAACATTTTTTTCTTTTTTTCTTTTACTTGGTCTTTTCTTCAGTAATGTTCTTTTTTTAAAAACTAAAAGAGGGTAAAATTAAACACAAAAAAACCCCAAAACAAAACAGAACAGCAATGTAAGAGACATAAATTTCAAAGCAAGACAATCAGAAATCTTCACTATCTATTATATTATCTCTTATTTTCTTCCAAATAGTTGTCCATAACTTCACATACTGGGAATTCACACGAAAAAACATAGTATGAAACTGAAAAGAATGATAGTATTTCTGGATTTCACATCATGACACTATGGAATCAGCATTGGGTACTGCAGTGTATCTTTTTCTTCAAAGTAGTTGTTCATTTCATCATGCGTTTCATAATCAGTTCTCATAAACTGTTTATAAGTTCTATGCATGCATGAGTCTCTACTTGTATATCTATCCTTTCTGTATTAGAAGGAAAAACAAAACAAAGCAAGACAAAACAAAACAAATGCCTAGAAAAACATAAAATTAAAAAGTCATATAAAACCACAATACAGGGTGATCTACAATGGTTACTATGATGTCTCAGTAGTATATAAAAATATTAATAAAAACAAAACATTGGAGACATTATGAGACTTCAAAAGCAGGTAATAATCAAGCCAGAGTGGGTATCCTAGTGAATCTTGTCATCTTCAGAGTAGTTGCCTATACTCTCAGACTTGATACTATCAATCATAAAGAGATTTAAATAAAATCAGTCAATACAAAACAGCAATTTGACAAACCAGATTCAGTTACGATCAGTCATAATAAGACAGTATAAGTTATACAGGGCTTCAGATTAAATTAATAGGAAATTAAGGATGATTACTGTAATACATCTTGATATTTTTGTGATTGCTGTCTGTGCCCCCAAATCTAGTGCAAGTAGACAAACTGGAACAGAATATAATCCATCTAAATGGAGTGGTAAGAATAATGTAGATTTTACACAAAAACACAAACAAACAAACAAACAAACAAAAAAAACAGAACAAAACTGTGTCTGGATGTAGCCCGTTACACTATTAACAAAATCTTCTGCCTTCCTTTTTTAGACAATTCCTCACCTTTCACTCCCACAGGGTGCACTGCACATTTTGGGTCCTACTAACTCCCTCAGTTTTTAGATTGGGAGGAGCAACCTGCTATATTGAATTTCTGGGATCTTGATTATTATGTGTCTGGGTATAGCTCTGTTTTGATTGTAGGTGGCTGGAGTTCTGTAGGCTTCACTCATCTGCATATCATTTCCTTTTGTTATGCTTGGGAAGTTTTCCTTAATTATTTCTGTGAATAACCTTTGCAATTCCTTTATTTTGACTTCTGTTTCTTCATTCACATGTTTTATTCTTATGCTATAGATCCTCCTGTCGTCTTCTAGCCTTTGTATTGTTATTGCCTGTTTCCTTGTTATTTTTAAGAGATCTTTCCTTTCATGATCACACATTGCAAACCTGTCTTCAAGTTTTGATAGTCTATCCTTAGTTTCTTTCAAGCAGTTTTGCCAGCTTTCAATGGAGCTTTTAGTTTCCTGGTAATCTCTTTGAATCTCTTCATGTGTTCTAGGTTTTCTTTATATTTTTCATCAAACTTTCTCTCCTTCTTTTGTGTTTCTCCACCCTTCTGTCTGTGTCTTTTTGAGAGGTGCTCAGCATTTCTTTTATTAATCTACTTATATCTTGCTTAACTTGAATTAATATTTCAGTTTTGAGTTCATCTACAATGTCCCGAAGATATCTCTTTATGTTGGCTGATGCTGTGTTTGATATTGCACATTTGCTGCCTTCAAGCTCTTTTGTATTTACCTCTCCTGGATCAATATTCTCAGGGTTGGGGGCTGGGGGTTTTTTCTTACTTCTTTCTCTTGTCATGCTTTTGGTTCCTTCCATACAAGTATACAGTGGATTTCCCAGCCCCTTTGCCTGTTGGTTACTGCTCCTCTGAAGCCTGCTGGCTGGGGGTTTCTGCCCTCTCCAGTTTGCTGTTGGTCACTGAGGTACAGACAGGAGCAGTGTATGCTGGACCCACGCCTCTGGGCCAGTCAACCTTCATGGGCCTTCACTGCATTAGTGTGTTCTACGCAGAGGGAATTGGTTTGGGACGAATTATCAGGTCCTGGTCAGGGGTGTGACCCAGGTCAAGCAGATCCCACCAATCTGCTCTGGGAGGGGAGCAACCAACTTAAGTCACTGCTGTCCCTACTTCAGGCCCATCTTGCCCGACTCCAACATGTTGTCCAGTTGGTTGCCCCTTTCCTATGGAAGGGTCTTCGTCCCAGCACTCACCACACATTAATGCCAGTCCCTCTCTGGCTCTGTTCTCTGTTGGGCTCCCTGACCTCCGACTTCACTATACTCCAATGAAATCGTGCCGCAGCCACTCCAGGCGAGTCACTCAGCTCCTCATGTGGGGTGGCTCAAGCCAGTCACATCGGTGTACGTTGGGTGCTCAGGTCAGACTTGGTGGTATGAATTCAGGCAGCTGAATTGAGTGCACCGTGACTGCTAACCTTAGCTTCCCTAATGGTAGCGCCGGGACTTCATGTTTGATCAGCTCTTTTCCCTTCAGTTTTTCCTGGTTCAAGAGAATCCATTTCCCTCTGTCTGGACCTCTCCAGGATGTTTTATTCTGGCATCTGAGCTGTCTCTCTCAGAAAGGCTCTGTATCCTGCTGCTTAGCAGTCCGCCATCTTTAGCTCTTCCCTCTTCAGTAATGTTCTGACTTGTGAAATATATTGTTTATAGTGAATATAGTGAATTTAATAAAGTATTTAATAAAATACAGTATTTTTATGAATTTATACCTAATACATCCTAAAAACCATGATAACGTGTATATATATGTGTATATATATATATATATATATATATATATATATATATGAAGATATAATTTATGTTCAGCTCTCTGTTTTAAGGTTAGGAGTGATTTTTACTGTTTTTCCATATATATATATGGAAATATATAAAATATAAATATATATATATTTCAGTAATACTCCTGCAATACACAAAAAAGGGGCAATAAGGTACACTGCAAATACAAAAAAAATTAGTAGTCATGAATATAATTTTAATAATTATCTGTTCACATATGATAGAAGAATAGTTTTAAAAATGAAAATACTATATATCACAGATAATATATATCTTATCAAAGTACAAGTTGGCAAATTCATTCTTTTTCTTCTTTTCAGTTGTATGTGTCTATGGAACAAGAATACTTTAATTTACAAGGAAAAAGATTAATTACAACATTGCTTAAAGCTTTCCAGAATTCACTAGTATAAGCTTACTTAAATGAATATTCCCTGTTTATTTATTTTGAATTTTAAATGCATTTGGAATGAACACCCTATTAACTTTGAAATAGATCTTAAAGAACTTAGAATATCATCTGAAGGAAGAGAAATCAGATATTTTTCAGAGAATGAAGGAATGAGAGAAGGAGAAACAAAATAAAGGAGAAGAAAGGAGGAGAGAAAGGAGGAGAGAGGGAAGAAGGGAGGAAAAGGGAGAGGAGAGGAGAGGAGAGGAGAGGAGAAGAGAGGAGAGAAAGGAATGGAGAGAGGAGAAGGGAAGAAGAGAGGAGAGGAAAGAAGAGGAGAGGGAGGAAGGGAGGGAAGTGGAGAGGAGATGAGAGACTGCTAGAATCTATTATGAAATGGAAATCACTGTTACTAAGGAGATTCATTTCTCCATAAGCATACTAAGTCTTGCCGCAACAACTGAAAGCCAAAGTAGGTAGAGATACACTGTCTTGCCTAATCCTTACTTAGTTTGAAATGAAAGCAGACATTTTTACCTATGGATATAAACTTGTTCTGGTATTAATTTAAAGTAACAGTGATCAACTGTTTGTGAGGAATGATGATGTGCAACACATTTATTAGAAAGTGAATGCATAGGACATAGCAATACCGTCTCGCAAGTCCGGCACTGTGCCTGCTGAGAGACAAGGCCGATCTTTCAGTCTTGTACCAGGCTTCCCGGCAGCAAAGCAGCAGGATCGTAGACTTTTACTTTGATAACTCAAGAATTGGAAGGAAAAGCTTGGAAAAGTCTGATGTTTTCTTCCCACAGCATGTCTCTGTCAACCTTGTTTTGAGCCAGTTACTGTATTATGATCTGTTTGACACTGATTTATATTACAAGTGACCGTTACATAAACAGTTTACCTCTCTTGGTTAAATGATGGTTCTATGGTTCACATAGATGGGAGCTGGCTTTGAATCCCGGTTTCCATCAGCAGTCTTAAGATAATTACATACCTTTATTCTGACTGTGCTTCCACATTTATAAACTAGGGGTCACTGATTCATTCATTCAACATTATTTGTTGACTGTTATACCTGTCAAGATGGGTTGGGCTAGGCTGTGGCAATGTAAGCTCCCTAACTTTCAGTGGCTGTGTGCCACACATTTATTTTCCCATGGTGCAGATCCATTCCGGGGCTGGGCAGCTCTCCAGAACAGCTCTCCTGCAAGTGTACTCTCAGCATCCCAGCCTGCTCCAAACTTCTGGCACCTCCACGTGAACCTGAGCCTTCAAGATCCCACACAATAGCAAGAGAGACAGCTGGTGATGTGACAGTCAACAATCAAATGCAACCGCGGAGAAGTAACATACAGCCTTTCCACTCTTTGGGAAAGTGTTTTCCGTGTCCACCTCTAACTTCAGAGTGTTAAGATACCGCAAGCCTCCGTGTGATAAGAGAATAGATCGGTCCCAATTGGACAGTTAAACTACTCACTTCAGTCACTGTCAGGGTGTCAAGTGCTATTTTTAACTCTGTAGAGCAGACAATTCCAAATCTCTGGACACCATGGATGTTAAATTGTGGCTATGTTGTTGAAAGTTGAGATTTATTCTGCCATCTGACTAGTGTCATTCACAAGCTTGCTTCCTGGTGTACAAAGCCAGGTTTTTGTTTGTCTCATAACTTTTACATCTGCCCTTCCCTTTCCAAGTATTTATAGTTTTCTGTCTTACTTTCCTTAGGTTGCTACAAATATTACCTTATAGAAAAATATTTTCTAACGTTTAATTGTATAAAAAAATCATAAACAGCTATTGTAATCTTCCTTCTTTCCTTCAGTCTCCCCCTATTTCTCACTACTTAGCACTCGAATACATTCGATACTTTTTGCCTGTTTTCTATGCATGTACCTCTACACTCATCACTATAATCAACATAAAAGCCGAAATATAGATCTGTTGAACAGAATAAGTTACCAGAAGGAACATATTTTTGCCACTGACACTAAAAACACAGAATGGATAAAGAGAAGTCTTTTTAATAAAGCATTCAGGAAACTGGATATGCACATACACAAACATAAAATAATATTGGACCCCTATCCTGCACTGCACACAAAAATCAACTTGAAATAGATTAAGTGCTTAAATGTCAGAACCAAAGCTTACAACTCCTATGGGAGGGGGGAAATGCGGGAAACGCTACATGACCTTGGTCTTGGCAGTGATTTTTGTCTCTGATGCCAAAAGCACAGACAACAAAAGCAAAAATAAACAAATGGTGCTTTGGTACAGCAAAGGGAACAATCAATAGAGTGAAAATTAACCTACAGAATGAGATAAAATATTTGCAAATACCTAATAAGGTGTCAATCTCCTAAATATGTGAGAAACTCAAAGACATGAGGAATAGTTTAAGAGTGAAAAACAAACAAATAACACCCTGATTTTGAAAAACTGGCAAAGAGCTTGAATACAAATTTCTCCAAAGAAACAACCAACAGTTATATAATGATGTTTAACATTCTAATCATTAGAAAATGCAAATCAAGGCCATAATCAAATATCACTTCAAATTTGTTAAAATGAGTATTGTTAAGAAATATAAAATATAACAAGCCATGAGAACAGTGTGGAGAAGTTGCATCTGAAATGAAGAGATGTATTTCCATTAAATGCCATTGGGTAATTCAAATAAAGGCCAGCAGAGATCCCTATCAGCATCAATGGCCAATTTATAAATATTATTTAGTGTAGAAGTGGCATGATGTATGCACATCACCAAACCTAGTATTTTGCTAGTATTAGCTCAGTAAATATTTATAAATATTAGTAGTGTGAGGCTGGTGGTATTGTGCTGTGATCTTAATGATTGGTCTTAATGACTTTAATGATTGTTCTTCATTCAGTTGAAGAATTTTCATAGAATTCTACCACCAGTGTAAAAAACACCAGACACAGACAGGTGGGAATGTCTTTCTTTGCTGCCTGTCATTTTTAGATGTTGCAAGTACTTTAAAGAAAAAAGAAGTTAACAATGTGATTTTAGATAAAGGACAGATAACAAATAAGGGCACCTAACGTTTAAAAGAGAAGACAAAACTAAAGTTGTTACTGCTTTAACCAAAAAAAAGGAAATTGTATCATGATGACATGAGAGGAAATTATATGTCAATAGAAAATATTTTCAAATTTGCCCTTTATGCAAAAGAGGACCACTGAAGGATTATAAGCAAGAGAGAAACATCTCTTTCAGTTAGTTGTAAAATTTGCTACAGCAAAATAGTAGAATATGGACTTGAAACATGAAAAAAATTGAAATCTAGTTTATTACAACAACAAAAGTTAACTATAGTATTTTATTAAGTTAATCACAAGACATTTGAAAAAGATGAAAGAAATTGAAAAAATGTGAAAAATCAGTTTGATATGATAAATTAGACATACATTGAATAAGAATAAAGTCTTAAATAACTTCCAAATAGGTACATGTAACTTATTTTACTTACCAGCATAAAGATAAATCCAGAAAAACTGTACATTGAATATTTCTTTGATTAACTGACTTTATAAAGCTTACAGAACAGACAGAACATTGCTGGGAGTATAAATTTAAAGTTGAAGAAGCAGATGTGGCTTTTATTATGGAAGTCAAATACACCTCCACAAAAAGCAGAGACAGTAGCTAACTTTTCCCTAGGAGCAACCTTCCAGGAATACATAGAGTGCACATAAGATAACCTGATGGCTTCCATTTACTGTTAAAACACTGCTAGAATAGATCACCTTATATCAATTTGTATAATACTTGCTGATTGACACAGCACTCATATAAAAACCAATCTCCAGCTTTTCCAAGGTTTCTAATCATTCTTGATCAATAAGTATATGTATTAGGTAACAAATAATGATTAAAGGAAAGGAGTTAACATATAAATGTTTTTAAATGTACACAGTATAAAATTTAGATGAAAATTGAATTACTCTGAAAATGAATTGAGGGATCTGACTCAAGACATATACCCGAATATTGAGGAATGCAATATTCATTTTGTATGCTTTTAAGAGGGATTTTTATCTCTACAGGCACTAAGATGTATGTGCATATTTGTTTAGGACTTCTTTCTGTCTTTGACAGGCTTATTCCATATATATAAAGTTGGAAATGTATTTTCTTGTGGGCTAAGGTAGAAGTAGGTATATCCAAATTAATGCACAACAATTCTAGATATGCAGGATAACACTGTAGGAATAGCTGTATGGACCTGTAGAATAATGAGTAATAGATGAGGCAGTGTGTTTTTAGCTCTTATAGTGATTTTTTTTGTATTACATTTAGGAGAGGAAACAAGTCATTTTTAGAAATGTAAGTACCTGGAAGAACTTAAAAGTATGTTGGACAATCAAAAAAGTAGAATGCATTGGAAAATATCAGATATTATTTCATCTAGGGAGAGCAGGAAATGCTATAAATTTGTGAGTCAACAGGACATAATTTCCCAGAATCAGGACAGTGATGCGAAGGTGAAAGAAACATTTGCCTTTCAGGAGCAGATCAATCATCACCCACATAGGATTGTCACCTAACTTCATTCTGAACAGATCTCCTTTGTACCTTGGCATCTTGATCATTTCTTGGCTTGTGGCCCAATTGATTTGCAAACCATTAATAACCTCTCAATAAGTGTCCTTTGTTTAATTTAGTCAGTACTATTTTCTCTTTCTTAGAATTGAGACTTAAAAACTGAAACACTGAAATGTCATACATTCAAATTATCTCACGCATTATTATAAATTTTTTAAAAACCTAGTATTAAACACCAAGTTTAAAATAAGATACATCCTGAGAAATCACAGTCCTCCATATCCTTCTCTGGTAAATTTGCTTCAGTATGAACGAAAAGGAGAATTCTTTACTTGATGCCATTTCATTATGGCTTGCTTGTTTATTTTTACCATTTCAATAAGTAGGTAGTAAAATAAATGAGGCAGTTTTTACAACTCAATTATGAAGAAGCTGCTCTTTCAAAATACGTATGCTGATATTATTATTTTGCTATTCTCTATGAAGTTCTGCTCTATTTGGAATCATTTGCATAGGTTCTGACTGATTCAGAGCCGCAGAGGTTCCTTGACTATTTACAAAAGTCTCAAAAAGTTTGCCTTGGAGACTCAGGCAGATTCAGTAAAGAGAAAGTATCCAAATCCAAGTGATTTTTTAGACTTTACTGAACTTTTTCTTTGTACAAGTTTTTTTTTTTTTTTTTAATTTCAATTTGGGTTTTTAAAGCTAAACTGAACTAGAGAGGAATTAAATGCTATTTCATTAGTTGTCATTAATAGTAACTGATTTTAAATTGTGAATATTTCTTATAAGTAAGTTATTCTGTTTCCTAAAAGGTCTCCAATTTAAGACACCTAATGGCAACACTGTATATTTCTATAAGATCTCGAAAACTAGAAAACTTTTCTAAACATTTAAAGGTCAATTTTACTTTACTCAACTCTTAATAAAACACCTCATTGTTGATAACATCCAGGAGGTTGACAAATTTCACACTTACAAAAGTAAAGTACAGAAGTAATTTAATTTGGGGTGCAAATTATATTCTGAGAAATTTGGTTTTGCATGTAAGTAAATGATTCCTAACTGGAGTTATCATTTATGTTACCATTTAAATGTTTAATATTTTAATCTTTCAAACACTTTTCATGTCTTTAACATTAACAATGAGAAATCAAATATGCACACAAAATATTGGCAACCCCCCCTCCGCTTTATTATCTGTGTTGTTGCTTAAGTCTCCCAGGATAGTATCAGATATTTCAGAGTTAAGGTGAAATTGGCTATTACAGATCAGTATGTAAATCAGAACATTCACCATCAATTTTTCTTGCACAATGTACTCAACTTCAGGTTTTAGGTAGACATTCGTATTAAACATAACTCTGTCTGTTTCAAGCTACTATGTGAAAACTGTCAGTCAATTGTTGTTTAAAGTCACATGTCAAGTACTTTTTCCAGTCATATGGAGACTTTTTATTTAATTTTTTAACATTTTCTTGAAGTAATCTCCACATGTATGTTAATAAATGTAAACATTAACTGTTGCTATTATCTTAGTTTTTTAAGAAGAATTATTCCTTCAAATATGAAGCAAGAAACCTAATATTTATAATTCATAGTAAATGTTATGAATATCCCTCTTAGGGAAAGAAATTGTGTAAATAATCTGCTTTTCTCATAGAAAATCTTGCTTTTGAATCAGAAACTATAAGGTCTTTTTGTTTTAACTTTTTTCATATTAGAGACAATTTTTACCGGTAAACTAAAGTAGTTCCTTTTAGCTATAGTTAATAAAACTTTTTGTTTGCAAAGGAGAAAAATAATGGAATCTGTAAATAAGTAATGATTGCCAAAGATCAGAGGAATTTTATATAAGACCAAAGCAAGTTAATCTGGTGCTTTGATACAAGTTTGTAAATAATTCAGCACAGTGATAATAATGGCATCTTGAGAATTCCCAACGACTGAATTGCCCTCCAACGTATTAAAAGATGATTATAAATGGAATAGTTTTAGGTCATGAATTAATTTCTGAACCTTTTCTAGATGCAAGGTGAAGTGTGTTCTTTTAAATAGTTGCTACCCAATCTCTTTAATGTAAATACAAAAAATGTGAAGACACTGGTCCTCTGTGTAGTAGAAGCCACTCAGCTGTAGGCACAGTAGCATGGCTGCTTTCTCGACTCTAGAATTCAAATCAGTTGGTTTATTAAAAGGATTATTTCACTGTCTTTTTTATTCTACTCTTTCTTATCTCCATATTTATACATTTGCAGATGTTATTTGGAAACCTTGATTCTCAGACTAGCACGAGTTTGGCCTTGCTTCTACATGATGTCATTCTAGTCAAGGTAACTTTTATTTTTCAGGAGCTTAGAATATCCTCTGAAAAACGGGCTCTGATCTCCGTGATCACCTCCATTTTTGGAATTCTCTGAACATACTGATGTCCAAAGAACTAAGAAGAAAGGTCCCAACCTATCCCATTTGTCCCCCTAGCCAGAGGGTTATTGATCACTGTGTGGCCCCTATGAGTGTATCAAAATATCCTGTCCATTGTTGTGTGACATGCTTTCTGCTTTACACTACAAGGAAACAGATATTCTTTATCCTTCAATTCCTCTAAACATGTACTTACTCTAGCCTTATGGGTATGATTTCTTCTTTAAACCATCACTTACACTGTTTTGTTCATATTCTTTTAAGTACACATTTTCCCAAATAAATTATGGTTTCTTAAAGATACGTTTGGTCTTTGTATTTCCATCAACAATATGTTTTACATTGTGGCTTCATAAATACTAATAAATAAAAGCCAAGTATGTATTCAAAAAGGCGGTGTTATAGTAAAGAAAATGAGAGGAAATGACATATGACTGAGATTACAGTGTCAGCCTTATTACTAATTTTGTACCCTTGTATAAATCACCGTAACTTACTGAGACTCTTTGGTCAATTATCAGTAATAAAGTAAGCATTGTCTAACTTACTGAACTGGTTTTACAATCATGTGGCATAGTAACTCAAATTGAATTACACAAGTACAACATATGCTGTTAATTAAAGCTATATATAAATATGATCCATACCATAAATACATATAATTTTGTCAGTAAAAGTTTTTAAAAGGTTGAAAGTATATCACTGCTTTAAAATTGCCAAGAGACATACAATTATAAAGGATTATAATATATTCAACCACCTCAATTCAATAAAATATCAAAAAAATTCCTTTTCTTGATCTTTTTTCTTAAGCATCTATATGACGAAGTCAGATTTAAAGCTTTAGCTAACAGATGAATTGATAATAGCAGAAAAGTTGCAATAGTTTCCTAAATATCAAAATGCCCTTTGCAGTGTACTTTCCAGCTGGGTCAGTTAACATTGTTCTGTTCTTTATTAAGAAAACATCTTCTGCACTACATGAAATAGAGCTTTGAAAACACCTGAGTTTATGTTTTTAATGAGCCATATGCCACTGACTTTTCAGTATGTTTTTTTAAATCTTACATATTTCACTCCAAAAAAATGCCCTCCATGATAAAATGATAGTTTCTCTTTATTTTTATAAAAGCTGCAGAATGAATAATTGAGCATGGTTTCTTCGATTATCTCACACTAGCTTGTGTCGCTCACAAAACTCCACAATAGACCTCCTCATTAACAACAGGCAGGGCGAAGAGTCAGAATGCCAATTGCCCAGGAGGTCCAGCCAGAAGACATCTGTGCTGTCGGGTGCAAGACTCGCTCTGCTGACTAATCGTGCAATGTGTTTGCAATTAAAATAGCACTGCTTAACTTTCCAGTCTGAGCCTCCTGGTTGTTCAGATGTGGCTGACAATCCTAAACTGTCTCTCAGTGGTGCTTTCTATGGAGATGTGTTGCAATGATAAGTTTCAGAAGACAATTTAAGATGGAAATATAGATAAAGTGAAATGAGCTACATGATTTTGACTGAAACCACCAAGGTAATATTAGTAGCCCAAACAGAAGTGTTCACTAAGGAGTTATGCAAGTCAAAATTTTCTGATGAAAAAATAAAATATATAGAATTGGAGCTAATGATTTTTCTCAGATACAGAATATTGTCCAATTTTAGAAATGTCCTGTAGTCACTTTATAGCTCATGTGGAAAATCATTCTCATAATGCAATTTAAGATGAAAATACAAAAAAAAAATCCCTGAAAATACTTTAAATTTAGGAAATTTACAAATGTGTCCACAAGTATAGATATCCACATAAGTAACTGTGGGTGTGGTTATGCACTGTTATTAAATCAATGGATAACTTCAGAAATAGAGTTAAGCTCCAAGCTCCATTTCTCCTAAGGCTCTGCAGACTCAAAAGCCACGTGATTTTCCTACAGTGCCTCCTCACTTACCTTAGGTCCTCCAGATCCATTTCAATTGCACTCCTCTATTTCAAAGTAGAAAACACTCCTTCTAATACAGTCTGGGTATTCGTTTTCTCGAGTATTGTTAAACTAATGAGAGATTGTAGACCCAGAAGTACCTCATTGCTCTTGACTCTGTCTGAAAGCCTACTCAACCTTTTCTTCCTTCTTGAAAATGTCTGTAGTTTTTGTAAATTTTCTAAATTCCAAGATGTAGGTCCTAAAAATTATTGCATAACCATCTTACTAGATAAGATATATATATGAGGGAAAATAATTTTATTTTGTTTTATTCTGAAGCATTACATAAAATTATAACCATAAACTGCTTTTGCATTTGTATTTTTTGTGTTCTTTCATTGATGGTCTGAGAAAAAAAATTTACTTGAAGACAAAAATCTATCAATGCACATTTTCATATAAAAATCAAATATTTTAATGAACCGCATCATTTACTGAAAGAAACAAAAGCAAGATAGCTATAAAACAAATTTAAAAACAGCATGTCAATAAAATTTGAACTTGATGCATGGTTTGGACAGATTTTATTTTTCATATTTAAGAATTGCTTAAAGTTAAGCAAAAATCACTCTCTGTGAGATGAAAATGACATTGGAGGATAATACTTCGAGAAATACAACTGATAGAACATAGACTTTTGTGTACTATGAGCAAAGAATTGCAAATGTACCTTCAATGGTGAAAGCAAAAGCAGCAACATTTATTGAAGGTAATGGAAAAATAAGCTCAGTGCCAATAAGATTGTGCCAATGGAAACAAAAATGTGGCATGAACAGAAAAGTGGTGCTGGGGTGACAGAAAAAGCAAACAGCACTCACCGGTCAATCAGGCTTTCAGATTCTAAGGAGGGGAACCCGGGCTTCAGCGCCTCTCACTGGGTCTGTAGGGAAGACTGAAAGAATAATTGACAGACTGCTGAGTCATTCCGAGATTTTGACAAAGATATTTGTGCTAAAGAACAGTTTGATTAAGTTACTTGCACCAGTGGAAGGAGGATTGGCCCTGGAGTGTTGTCCAAACTCAAGTGTCTGGGGAGAAGCAACTTTCTCAGCCTCCATTGTGCTACCTATCGCACAGGAGACTGCTGATGAATTACATTCTGTGTTTATTTTTAAAGAGCTCTTACACATATGTGTATGTACTTATGGCTCAATGTAATAGAACCATGAGTAGGGAAGCACAGGAATCATGCATTTGTATTTTACAGAGTCCACAAGACACAATCCATTGGTGCTTACTTGTGGGTGGGGGAGGATAGCAGGTACTTCTTTTCTCTCTCCAATAGTTCCTTTCACCTTGAGGAGGTTTTCTATTCATAGTCTTTGCTTCTTCACAGTTTTCTTTCTTCCACCTCTCCAGGGGAAGATGAGTGTCTTAATATGCAAGCTAGTTTGGAAAGAGAAACAAACACAGGCCTATCCTTTATCTTTTCTCTCCTCTCTGTAGTGAAGATAAATATTTTTCTCTGTTTTTGTATCATCATGGTGTAAACTTCATATGAAGACTGTGTAGAAGAATTTCTCCAGGTTTGTGGTTTAATATTTAGAAGCTCAGTTGTCTGCAGATACAAACTACACCTTCTTTTACTATTTATCTGCTTTGTGTATTTGCTTGTTTTCTCCTGGGTACCTAATATTCACATGTAGCAATGAAGAGTGTTATAAAATTTACTTCAGAGATATAATAACAAAACAACTTTCCATTTTTTCAAGCAAACCATTAATCATTCTGCAGCTGATATTATTACCATCCACCACCATGTTTAACCTGAAATGGAGATGTTTCATGGGTAACAGTCTCTCAACATTTTTAGTCACATAAAATACAATAATCCTGGGCATATTGACTGGAAGGTCATTAACAAATAAGAATTCAGAAAAAAAAGAATGAAACTAATGATGACAATTTTGGGACTCGAAAACAATGAACAGAAGGAAAACAGTTCTGATCAGATCCTGTTTCCAGTGCTAATACTGCTACAGAAGTGGGAGGGACACTGAGCGGTTTATTTATCTGTTCAAGTCCTCTTGCTTTCTGCCAGAATTTTTAAATTTCATACTAGAGAACTGCAAATGAAGGATTTTAAATATTTACTCACACTTCATCAAATACATTGAGCAAAACATATATGGGTGTACATATCTATTATAACATTTGCTTCCATTTTTCAAATGTGTTTAGTGTGACTTCATTTATGTGTGTGTGTGTGTGTGTTTAAAGATACACATATCTTTTTATCTCTATATATCTGCATATGCATTATGACTGTAGGTTATAAAGTTTTATTGTTTATTTCTACATGGAAATTTTAAAACTTCTTCATAAATAAAAATTGAAATTATTTTGTTACAGAAAAAAATAAAACCCATCCATTTTATAAGTACACAAACACACAGACACACGTACATGTACAAGATCACTCATAGTTAAATTTTGGCGCATATCCTGTCAGATCTCTTCTCTCTCTCTGTCTTTCTCTCACTCTCTCTCTCTCTCTCTGTCCCTCTTTCTCTGTCTCTCCATCTCTGTCTCTGTCTCTGAACATAGAGTTCTCTTTTAACTCTCAATCTCTGACTTACTATTTGTATAGCTTATAATCATTTTATAACATGCAAACACTATCTGGTGCAATTTCAAAAATGCCGTTATTAGATTAGAATAGTGATAGTTATTTTTAAGACAGTCTTCGAGTTTTATCTGAATTGAATTACCTTGGTATGTTACTATTTAAACTATCTTCTGTTGTTTAAAAAAATATTCTTTACAGTTCATAATGCTGAACTGGGAACACTGAGACTCTATAGCAAAAGAGTAAAACTGGAATAGATAAATCCTTAGTTATATTCTCGGTCAAACACAAGTGAGGGTTGCAAACTCTGACACATCTGAAACTCATCTTATTCTCGGTTTACTCCCCTGTACAAACATCGAATGGTAAGAGCATCTCAAACTGTCTCATTCTGCTTTGAAAGTAAATGAGACGACATTTTGTTAACCAAAGACTATAAATTGGTGTTGTTTTAATAATAAAAAGTCATTCTATGTTTGAAAGCAAAAAATTGTCCGTTGAAAGAAAAAATTTCCTTTACATGTTGTTCTGAAGGTAAATACAATAAGCATCATACAGTATTGGATTTAACTGTTACTTTTTTTGAAATTACATTTTTTGAAGTAGACTGAAAAGAATTTGATCCAAAATGAGTAACTAGAGACTCTACAAACAAGACTATTGTGCACTATAAATCTGCTTATTTTCCAATCAGAGTGGCTGGTTATAAATATTTGCAAATTATTTGATTAGAGATAACTCTCTGTTCATGGTGAAGCTTATAACATAATCACTATCCAATTTGTAATAGACCAATGAATTCAATTTATGAGCCAAGGCGCTTCCTCTGAGAAACTGTAGATAAATTTAATCTACTCTCTAATATTACGTTTTCATTTGCATTTAGATAAGAAATACTTAAAAACTAAAATTTTTAAATATTAATCTTTATTAAGTGCCCTATGATTTTTCCCCTTGTGAATTTAGAAAAAACCTGTTATGTAAATATTTTCTCAGGAAATGCATTTCAGTATAATCTGACAAGAGATTTATAGTCATGTAAGTCTATGATGATAGCACAGATTTCAGAGATAAACATGATTTCTTAGGTGGTTATTTTCACTGTGACATTTTATATACATGAGTGGACAAACTCAAGTCGTTTCCAGGAATCCATAAAGAATTATCCTGTCGTATGTTTTAAAGTTTTAAACTAAGTTCATGATGTGTTTAATGTTTGGGATGGAGGATACCAGAGATTAATTATAACACCAAACTCAAAAATTTTGAATAGATATCTTTGAGAATGCAGTGTTAACATGTGTTATAATTGCCTAATACTTTAATAAATCTGGATTTACTTTTGAATAGAAGGTTTAGTCATTTAATAATTAATTAAAATATTTTTACTTACAGAGCTTATTAGTTTGCTTTAATTTTTCACTGCTTATTAACTCCTGCTCTGTAGAAAAGAAAGAGCAATTTCAAGTTGACTACAGTGAACACTGTGTGTGGCCATTATTTCTTACTTCATGGGTAACTTTGTCACTTTATCTGGCTAGGCTGCCGCCCTTAATATCATATAGGAGGTCCTTCAAAAGGACCTGCTGGGCCAAAGGAGATAGAATTAAGGGTGGAAAAAGCTAAACTATTGATCAGGGAAAACTTAGTACAAGGAAAACATGTGAATATGGGTTGATCTTTTCATACCCTGGAGATTTTCTAGTTTAGCACATGTGATCCCAGGACCACGGAGGACATGCTCAAAGTAACCCATTGAATGCACAGGAACTGCTCCACCGCAGCCCTTTGTGACCAGTTCAAGCTTCAAGGAAATCTCTTCTATCAGGTACATCACATTCATATGACTCCTAAATAAAATTTTTAACATCAATCCCAAAGTTGAGAATGAAAGAAATCTTCCTACTTTTAGAAGGAGGTAAGAAAAACAAGGCAGCCAAGAACTAGAGAAACAGACAGCGAAGAAGGGGAGAGTCAAGGCTAGGGTTTTGGTGCTCTGAATTACTGTCCCCCAGATTCCATCTCTTCCTCCTATTCCCCATTCCATGACCCTCCTGTCTCCGTCACCCCATAGATCTGGAGTTGAACTCATGGAAATGTCTAGAGTCATCCAGACATATCAAAGTCAGAACATTTTGCTCTATCACATTTGAAAGGTCATCTTTCACACCAACAGCCTGAGAGACAGCCTCTTCTAAGGACACTTGCCAAGGGTATGGATGACAAATGGGGACTTTTTTGTAACTTTACTTAGGTCAACCTTTATTCAGGTAAATGGGAACTGGACCTAGAAATAGCTAAATGTAACAAAAGAGTCTAGAGACATTTTAGAAATTTTAAAGGTTCTTCTGATATTTGGAAATTCAGACTAATGGAAGAAAAAGAATCTTTGTTATTTACAGATTCAAATCATAGAAAGGTACCACACAGAGTCACAAGGAGAGATGCACAGGGTAATAACAAACTGTTTGATCTAAGCAACAATATGGAAAATATTTCTAATATGCTTTATGCAAAAAACTGAAACTGATGAGGCTTGGCACCCTGGCTTGGGGTCTTGTACTAGTTAAGGAACTGAATAATTGTGCTAGGTTTTAGGGGAGGACAGTGTGTTCAAAGGAAGAAAGCTGAGGTGAGCTATCCATCCTTGCTGTAGAGACCCTTTTGGATTAACATTGGGCTACAGGTCTTCACATGCACATAAAATTAGATGAAAATATTTTCCAAAATTTTTCTTTACTGAAAATCAATTTTTTGTATCATTTTACTACTTACCAGCAATTCAAACTTTGTTTTAGTGTGAGTTTGCTTTGTTCTTTGTTCTGTTTCAATGATCTACTTGTCCCATCAAGAGTCAGCAACATACTGCTGAAGACCTATATTTAATCTTGATGAGCCATAAAACCAATTAGCTATTCTTGGCTCTTCTGCAGAAATGTTAGTCTTTTAACTCTTGGCCATTTGTTTCTGAATATTATCAAGTTCCATAGAAAATATCACTTGGATTTATTTTGGAATTGTGTTACATCCTGGTCCAATTATTTACTGCATCTTAGAAAGTTACACTAGTTTAAGTCATTAAAATAGTCCTTTACTGTTGCTCACAATTTTATGGTTCAGAGATGCAAGCAGGAGTCACAAAGGTCAATCTTGTTCTATGCAGCTTCCTCCACTCACTCGTGGTTGTATGCTCAACTTTAGGAAAGGCTGTTTGGAGGGTCCAACAGGGCCTCATGAATAACTGGCCCTTTGATAAAGATGAGTGGAATTTTATATTTAGCTATTAGTAAAGAACTTTTGAAAGCTTTTTTGTTCTCAGTGTCTCAGAATGATTGAATTTCTTGTATGTCACACAGGTAAGGGGCTCTTAGAATGTATATTCCAAGGGCCGGGGATTTAGCTCAGTGGTCTAAGTGCCTGCATGCCAAGTGCAAGATCCTGAATTTGATCCCCAGTACCCTCCCCACAAAAGAACAGATACTAGCAGAATGTGTATTCCAAGAAAGAAAGTCAAGTTTTCATTGGAAGTCATGGGTATCTCATGACCTAAGCTCATTATCTAACCCATTGTCTCTTCTATCATGCTTAATTAGTCAAAACAATCACAGATTTAACTAAGAGAATGACTAACGCTGCTCAAAGAATATGTGGCTGTTTTAGTTTGTCTCAAATATAAAGATAAATAAAAGTCACCTGTGTGACCCAAGTCTTCCTATTTATGAATATATTTTGATTTAGTAGATTTCACTTAAAATCTCTAAAAATTGTTCCTAAGAACATTTCAATTTTTCATCAGTTTTACAGTTTTGGTAACTTACACATTTTTGTTATATATGCTACATTTATTTTTATCTGCTTGTTATACAGAGCAGAGAATTTCTATTCTTATTTCTGACATTTATTCAGTAGCAATATTATCTTACTAATTTTAACAATTTTGTGTAGATTCCCTTGATTTATCTATTTAGACATTCATTTCTCCTCTCAGTAATAATAATTTTGCATTATTTCAAAAAGGTAATTGCTTATTTTATTTACTTTGCTGGAACCATCTGTATCCTGATGAATACAAGTATTGCATTTTACAAGAATGTTAAATTAATGATTTCAAAGGGCAAGTTCAGCATCTCCTGAGATCCACACTGTGTTGGAACTTAGGGTGCTGGGAAACCGAGTGACCAGCGCACTGCCCTGGTAAGTGGCTATGAGTTTACCAGTGTGTGGCTGAGAATCCAACATCCCATCCTCCCACCCCCGTTAGCAAGTGGGAGCCAGAGATCTGAGCATCTCTTGGAGGTTGACCATATGTTATATAGCAAATAAGGAGGATTTCCTTCTATCATCTCTTTGTAGGCAAATATTTTTATCACTGTTTTGCTTTGTCCTGATTAATGGTATTGCTCTATTCAATATTCTGTTTTAATAAGTTCTATAATATTCTGCATTTCTTTTGATTTTGCTATACCTGATCAAAAGAACAACTATTGTGAAGATAATGAGATATACTATGGTACCTATTACTGTTATCTCTGTAACCTGCTGTGAAGTTCTGTACCAATTTCACTACACTGTCTCAATTGGCTTTATTCCATCCTGTTCTGTTGTATTTTACTACCTTCAAATTAATAAAAAATTTAAAAAATAAAAGCAAGAGGCAAGTTCTAAAACATTTTATTGTTAAGTCTGATTTTTCAAAAGTTAATTACCTCTGTCAAATTAAAAAGTGAGACAAAATACACTGAATAACTATCTGCATCTATTAACATAATGACATATTATAAAAGATCACTGGGCATAAAAATGAGATAAACATCAACACAATTATAGGGGAGATTCAATACTCAACTAGACAATAAACAAAGAAATATCAGAATTGAATCAAACCTTCAAAAATTAGAGTTAATAGATATCTAAAGTGTTTCACTCAATGAGAGAATACACATTCTTCTCAATAGCACATAGAAATCTCTTCAAAATAGACCACAAACTAGCCCATAACACATGCTTAAGTAAATGCAAAAGAACTGAAATTATTCCATGCATACTACCAGATCATAGTGCAATGACAGTAGAAATAGATGACAAAGGAAACCAAAGAGATTATACAAACACATGGAATTTAAGCAACAATCTTGAATAATCGGTGGCTCACAGATAAAAGCAAGGAAGAAATTAGACAGTTCCTAGAATCAAATGATAATACAAGTACAATATGTAAGAATCTGTGGAACACAATGAAAGAAGCCATAACAGGAAAGATTATAGGTATAAATGCCTACATAAGAAAAGCAGAGCAAGTAAAATAAGCTAATGATATACCCAATTTCCTAGAAAAACAAGAAAAATTCAAACCCAAATCTAGTGCAAGGAATGAAGTTGTAAGGATCAGGGCAGAAATTAATGAAATAGACTAAAAATCTAATATAAAAAATTAATGAATTGAAGATAAGCCTCTAGCCAATTAACCAAAAAAGAAAAAAATTAAATGCAACTAGAAATTAAAAGGTAAAATCATAATGAAGACCACCAATATCCAGATTATTAATAATTATTTTGAAAAACTTTCTTTAATAAATTGAATAATCCAGAAAAACTGGTATATTCTTGGTTACATATAAATAACCAAAAATGAGCCAAGAAGCTATAAAAATCTGAATAATCTATAAAAGGCAATGAAATTGAAGCAATATTAACAATTAATAATACTAATATAATAAATAATCTATCAACTAAGAAAATTCCAAGACCTTATATAGTTACTGCTGAATTCTTCAAGAACTTCATGAAAGAGCTAGCTGTCCTCAAACTCTTCAATAAACTTGAAAGAGAAAGAGTACTCCTGTTAGTAATTCCTGGAAGCTAGCATCACCCTGATTCTAAAACTAGACAAAAGCCCAACTAAAAAGACCTATGGGCAAGTTTCTTTAATACAAATAGATGTAAGTAAAAATCCTCAACCAGACCAACTCACAGAATACAACAAATTGTCAAAAAGATCACACACCATGACAAAGTATGCTTAATCCCAAAATTGCAAGGATTGTTCAACATATGCAGATCAATAAATGTAATATATCAAATAAAGAGAAGTAAGGACAAAAATTATATGATCACTTTAATAGATACAGAAAAAGTCTGTCAAAATTCAGTATCAATCTCTGATTTTAAAAGAAAACAGAAGTAGGAGGACCTTATCTCAATCTGATGAGAGCCATTGATGATAAATCTATTGCTGAGTTAATAGTAAATGAGGAAACTGAACATTTTCCACCCCAAAACAGGAACAAGACAAAGATGTCCATTATTACCACTCTTGTTCAATATTGTATTGAACTAGCCAGAGAAATCAGGCAAGAAAAAGAATTAAAAGAGATAGGTACACAAAAAGAAGAAGTCATATAGTTATTAGTTGTGTATGACATGATCTAAGTAGGAGACAAAAGAATTCTGCCAAAAGACTCCTGGAATTAATAACCAAATCTGGTGATGTAGTAGATACAAAATCAGAACAAAAAGTCCAATAGTGTTCCTCCTGCACACCAATGATGAACTCACTGAGAAATAAATTGGAAGATCAATGCCATTCCCAATAGTATTAGGAAAATATAAATACTTAAGAATTAACCTAAACAAGGAAGTAAAAGCCTTGTACAGTGAAGACTATTATTCTAAAAAAAGAGATCAGAAAACATCAGATAATGGAAAGACATTCCCTGTTCCCAAGGAAGAACTAATACCTTCAAAATGGCAAAAATTTCAAAACTGATGTAAAGGTTTAACACAATCTCAATCAAAGTACCACCAGCATTCCTTGAAGAAATCCTAAAATTCATGAAAAATCAGAAGAGACTCAAAATAGCAAGAGCAATGCTAGGTAGCATGAATGAAGGAAGAGACATCACAATTTTAGACTTTAAGTTACATTACAAAGATGTAGTCATAAAAGAAAACATTGTACTGACACAAAAACAGACATGAATCAGTGAAACACAATAGAGGATGAGAAACAACTCCAGGCAATTCAATTATCTGATTTTTGGCAAAGTGGCAAAAAACACACTCTAGAGGAAAAATGTTTTAGTGAATGATGATAGGAAACCTGGCTATCCACATGCAGAAAACTAAGACTACACCCATACCTCTCACCATGTACTAAACTAAAAATAAAATGGATTAAAGATCTAAATATTAAAACAGAAACACCGAATCTTCCAGAAGATGAAATAGTAAAACTCTGAAGACATATGAGTAGCCAGTACCTTTTTGAACAGAACTCAGTTGCACAAGAAATAGCACCAGGAATCAGAACATGGGATCATATCAAATTAAAAAGCTTCTCCACACCAAAGGAAATAGCCAACAGGTAAAAGAAGCAACTTACAGAAAGGGAAGAAGAATTACCAGCTATACCTTGGACAGCAGACTAATATCTAACATATATAAAGAATTAACCCCCCTCCCCCAAAAAAGACCCAATCAAAAACTAGGGAAATGAAATTAATAGTCATTTACCAGAAGAAGTAAAAATGAATATATGAAAAAAAGTTCAACATCCCTAGTCATTAAAGAAATGCAACTAGAAATACTGAGATTATGTATTATTGCAGAAAGAATGACTATCATCAAAAAGTCAAACAATAAAAAAAGCTTGGGTGGCGATGGGGAAAAAGGAACCCTTTTACATGGTTGTTGGACATGTAAACTACTTACACAACCACTATGGAAATCAGTAGAGAATGTCCTCAAAAAGTATGCAAATTCCACTCAACCCAGGTATTTCTTTTCTTGGTATCTTCCACAAAGTTTTAAAAACATCTTTTATTACAGCAATAAAGCATTCACCTTTTTATAGTATTATAACTCATAACAGCTAAATTTAGAAATAGCCTACATGTCCATTCACACATAACTAAATGAAGAAAATGTGGTTCACATACACAATGTATACTATTGTGTTACAGCAATATCAATTTGAGTCATTTGTAGAAAGAGGAATGCACATGAGACCAGAATATTAAGTGAAATAAATAAGACATACAGGCATAAATATTGCATAATTGCTTCTATGCAAAAAACTTGAAATAAAAATAAATTAATGACTGAAACAAAAAATACATAAACAGATATGTAGATATTTTGAAAGAGGGAGAGGCACCAAGAGATAGAGAGGGCATGGAGTGGGGAGAAGTAGATGGAAATGTATCAATATGTGTTATTTACATGTACAAACTCCCCCAATAAATTTAAACATTATGCATTGCAAAGTTTCAGTGATAAAAATATGCTTTCTTCTTTTAGTTGAATGAAGTAAATTGTTAGATTTTCTAATTATGTATTAACATTGGCTTCTCCATTAAATTCAACTTAATAATTTTAACTACGATTTTAATTCACTGAAAGATTCACATTATAAATAGTTTATACTTTCAGAAGTTTTCCATTTAAGTTCCTTAATTGTAGTGTCTTACTTTTCCTCATAATATTCTCAAATGATTTTCATAAAAAGTAAATTTAGTATTTTAAGATATGAGACCTTTTTGTCATTTTCTGGAATACTTTGAAAAACTTTTAACTACTGTTGAATATTTTGTAGAAATTTACTGTTAAATGACTGATGTGGTATTTAGTTTGTGGATCAACAGAATATTTCACTTAATTTCTTTAATGATTACAGAAAATTTGTAGTATGAAACTTCTTTTTTTTCATTATGGTATTTCTTTTTAAATTCTATTTAAAGAGAGAAAAAAAAACAAAACAAAACAAAGCAAAACAGAAAAAAGAGTAGCAACCATACAGAATTTCAAAGGAAAAAAAGAAAAGAACAAAAAACCACTAAGAAATGATGCAAAGCAGACATTCAAACAGTGAAACTGCAAACAATTCTTTCTGTTCAATGATCTAACAAAAGCAGTAACGTAATTATCCATCTTACACACTTAAACATACATGCAATTATATCCTTTAGAGCACTTTTTTCCTCTCTTTTTTACAGTGGCAATTACACATTTTGGGTTTTATTACTCCTACAGTTCTTATTACTTTTTACACTAGAGACACACTGTGATATTTATAAATACGATTCTTATTTATTTCACTAATGAGGATAGTCTCAAGTTGTCTCCATTTCCCTATGAAGGCCTCAAGTGCATCCTTCTTCATAGCTGAGTAATACTCCATTGTATAAAAGTACCACATCTTTTTCTTTTTCTTTTTTTTTATTTAAAAGAGAATAAAACAAAAGGGGGCAGTACAGAGCAGATCAGAAGAGGACAACATAGGCAACACAGTACTTTACATTAAGTCAACTGGACATCAACAGTATCTAATACCATATCTCTACTCTGCTATAGTTGAGCATAGTTTCAATTACAATAATATCAAACATAACACAATAGAATAAAGCCATGCATATAGTAAAAGAATTACAGGGCTTTCTGAACCGAATAACAGAAAATGATCAATGGGTATTATAATATCT